>JANTPZ010146961.1:0-15868 GCA_025593235.1 Vachellia pachyceras
GTAATGTGGCATGTAATATAACTCATGCATGTATGATGGACTTATGATAATTAATGTATGCCCTAAGAATGCCTAATTACATAGGTTATTATGATTAAGAAAAGTTTAGAAATCATTAAGTTGAAGTATGAAGTTAAGAAGTTGAAAATTTGACTAAGTGTTAAGTGAGAAGTTGACTAAGCCTTCAACTTTGGCATAACGTGAAATAGAGTAAAAGGATTCTAAATGTTCTGACATTTTATGGAAAAATATTTTGCATTGCAAGGTTTCTAATGAGCCAAAGATCTCGGGAATTGGAGTTTCGTACAGAAAGTTATGACTGTCCAAAGTTGATGAAAAATCACAGAAAATCCTGGGAAAATGAAAAATTACCATATGAACAGTACATTTTCACGAATGAATATGTACCATTTGGACCATTTAACATTCAAATTAGTATTTTTCCCTCATAAAGGAATTTGCAAGCTTCAAATAGAAGTTAGAACCACTTAGTTTCAATTTTTCTAGAATTAGTTATGAATTTTCAAATTTGGCCCAAAAAACTGTGAATAGTAACTTTCTTAAAAAAGGAAAGTTTTCAAATTAGTCTCTTTTGACAATTTGAGTTACTTGAGGCCATTAACTGGTTCCAAATCATTATAATGGAAGCTAAGAGGGTTAGATAAGAGGTGTCACAAATCCCCATGCCAAAATGAGACAGAGTGGAAGTTTCCATGCAATTCGAGACAGTGCAAGATTTTCGTCCTTTGTGACCAAAATATACCAGAATTGAATGAACGCCATTTTCCAAGCAAATGAATGGATTTTCAAAAACTAACCAGATACATAGAATCCCCATGCCAAAATGAGACAGAGAGGAAGTTTCCTTGCAATTCCGAGACAGTGAAAGATTTTCATCCTTTGTGACCAAAAGAGACCAGAATTGAACGAACGCCGTTTTTGAAGCAAATGAAAGAATTTTAGAAAACTAACAAGATACCTAGAATCCCCATGCCAAAATGAGATAGAGAGGAAGTTTCCATGCAATTTCAAGACAGTGAAAGATTTTCGTTCTTTGTGACCAAAAGAGACCAGAATTGAACGAACATCGTTTTCGAAACTAATGGATGAATTGCAAAAAGTGACCAGATATCTAGAATCCCCATGCCAAAATGTGCCACAGAGGAAGTTTCCATGCAATTCCGAGACAGTGAAAGATTTGCATCCTTTGTGACCAAAATAGACCAGAATTGAACGAACGGCGTTTTCGAAGAAAATGGATGAATTTTAAAAAACTAGGAAAATAACTAGAATCCTTATGACAAAACGAGCCAGAGAGGACGTTTCCATGCAATTCTCTTACTGAAAGATTTTTATCCTTTGTGACCAAAAGAGACAAGAATTGAACGAACTTTGATTTTGAAGTAGATGGATGAATTTTAAAAATAAAAAATAACTAGAATCCCCATGCCAAAATGAGACAGAGAGGATGTTTCCATGCAATTCCTTGACTGAAAGATTTTCATCCTTTGTGACGAAAATAGACCAGAATTCAACGAACGTCGATTTCAAAGCAAATGGATCAATTTTAAATAACTGAGAAAATAACTAGAATCCCCATGCCAAAATGAGCTAGGGAGGAGGTTTCCATACAATTCCGAGACAGTGAAAGATTTTCGACTTTTGTGACCAAAAGAGACCAGAATTGAACGAACGTTGTTTTCGAAGCAAATGGATGGATTTTCAAAAAGTATCCATATATCTAGAATCCCCATGCTAAAATGAGCCAGAGAGGAAGTTTCCATGCAATTCCGAGACAGTGCAAGATTTTCGTCCTCTGTGACCAAAAAAGGCCAGAATAGAACAAACGTCGTTTTCGAAGCAAATGGAAGGATTTTCAATTACTAACCATATATCTGGAATCCCCATGCTAAAATGAGCAAAAGAGGAAGTTTCCTTGCAATTCCGAGACAGTGAAACATTTTCGTCCTTTGTGACTATAGACCAGAATTGTACAAACGTCCTTTTCAAAGCAAATGAATGAATTTTCAAAAAAATAACCAGATACCTAGAATGCCCACGCCAAAATGAGCTAGAGAGGAAGTTTTCAAGCAATTCCTAGACAGTGAAAGATTTTCGTCCTTTGTCACCAAAAGGGACTAGAATTGAACGAAGGTCGTTTTCAAAGCAAATGGATGAATTTTGAAAAGCTAACCAGATAACTAGAATCCCCATGCCAAAATGAGCCAAAGAGGAAGTTTCCATGCAATACCGAGAAAGTGAAAGATTTTCATCCTTTGTGACCAAAAGAGACCAGAATTGAACGAATGCTGTTGTCGAAGCAAATGGATGAATTTTCAAAAACTAACCAGATATCTAGAATCCCCATGAAAAAATGAGTAAGGGAGGAGGTTTCCATGCAATTCTGAGACAGTGAAATATTTTCGTCCTTTGTCACCAAAAGAGACCAGAATTGAACAAACGTCGTTTTCATAGCAAATGGAAAGATTTTCAATTACTAACTAGATATCTAAAATCCCCATGCCAAAATGAGCCAGAGAGGACGTTTCCATGCAATTCCGAGACAGTGCAAGATTTTCGTCCTTTGTGACCAAAATAGACCAAAATTGAACGAAAGTCGTTTTCACAGCAAATGGATGGATTTTCAAAAAACTACTGTGATATCTTGAATCCCCATGCCAAAATGAGCCAGAGAGGAAGTTTTTATGTGATTCTAAGACAGTGAAAGATTTTCTTCCATTGTGAGCAAAATAGACAAGAATTGAACAAATGTCGTTTTCGAATCAAATGGATGAATTTTCAAAAACTAACCAGATACCTATAATCCCTATGCCAAAATGAGCTAGAGAGGAAGTTTGCATGCCATTCTAAGAAAGTGAAAAATTTTCGTCCTTTGTGACCAAAAGAGATCAGAATTGAACGAACATCGTTTTCGAAGCAACTAGATGAATTTTAAATAACTAAGAAAATAACTAGAATCCCCATGCCAAAACCAGCCAAAGAGGAGGTTTCCATGCAATTCCAAGACAGTGAAAGAATTTCGTCCTTTGTGAGCAGAAGAGGCCAGAATTGAACGAACGTCTTTTTCGAAGCAAATTGATGGATTTTCAAAAACTAACCAGATACCTAGAATTCACATGCCAAAATGAGCTACAGAGGAAGTTTCCGTGCAATTCCGAGAGGGTGAAATATTTTCATCCCTTGTGACCAAAAGAGACCAGAATTGAACGAACGTTGTTTTCAAAGCAAATGGATGAATTTTCAAATACTAACCAGATATCTAGAATCCCCATGCTAAAATGAGCCCGATAGGAACTTTCCATGCAATTCCGAGATAGTGAAAGTTTTTTGTCCTTTAAGAGCAGAAGAGGCCAGAATTAAACGAAAGTCATTTTCAAAGCAAATGGATGAATTTTCAAGTACTAACCAGATATTTAGAATCCCCATGCTAAAATGAGCCAGAGAGGAAGTTTCCATGCAATTCCGAGAAAGTGAAAGATTTTCATCCATTTGGACAAAAATAGACCAGAATTGAACGAACGTTGTTTTCGAAGCAAATGGATGAATTTTCAAAAAGTAACCAGATACCTAGAATCCCCATGCCAAAATGAGATAGAGAGAAAGTTTCCATGCAATTCCGAGACAGTAAAAGTTTTTCGTCCTTTGGGTAATATCCACCCCTTTCTGTAAGCCGACATAGAGGCTAAATCGATAGTTATAAGATAAGACAATGCCCAAAAATAAACGTACAGAAAAAGGAGATGTCAGTGGAATTAAGAGACCCTGGTTAGATTAGTCCTAAGGCTTTGAGATTTCTAAGAATATAAGCTAGAGACATAAATGTCATTAAGTATAAAAACCAAGGGCAATAGGGTCATTGGATAAAAGAGGCCAAACTGGTAGTTAAAAGTCAAGTTAAAACCCACGGATAGAAAGTACGGAAAAAAAGTTGATGCTATTGGGCCGGAAGTCGCAGAATCAGATTTGGCCCGATGAATGGAAGTCGATAGAAACTTTAAAGTTAAGCGTGCTCACCCTGGAGAAAATTTAGGATGGGTGACCTCCTGGGAAGTTGCCCAGGGATCAAGGACCACAAGATCAAGGGCAAAATGGGAAATTATGAAAAGTTAGACTGTGAAAGGGCATTTTGGTCATTAAGAGAAAGTGTAAGGGCATTTTGGTCATTTGAGAAAGTCAAAGTCAAAGTCAATCGGTTGACCAAAAATCAGAAAAATTAACAGATGCCCAAACAATAGAGCATAACTCACTGATTACCAAAGATTCAACCGATTGTTGAAATTCGGTCTGGATGAGGAATTATGGAATTTTAAAGATTTAATTATTGAAAATATTTATTTAAGGTATTAGGAGTTCTCCAATACCAAAAACCAGAGTCTAGAAAAATTTAGTGAATTTTATAGTATTTTACAAAATTATTGCCCAAAGTATGATTAAGGCGATTTTCCCAAAAATGAGGAAAAGGCCCGAAAAATCCCCAAAAATATAATTTATTGCAAAAATTAATTTGGGACAATTAGAAGGTATTTTGGGGAAAATACAAGGGATAAAATATAAATGAAAAATGAAGAAAATTATAAGGCCCTAAAAATGATTTATTCTAAAATAGCTCGTTTCAGGAATTTTAGACAGGATAAAGTAATCCTGTTAAATTTGACCAGATTAAGGGATAATTTGAGGATGATGATTTTAATATATTCAAGAGGGAATTATGGAGATTAATTGAGGAAGAAAACATCTCCAGATAAGTAGAAAAAGATTTACCGGAATAAAGTTAAGTTTACCGGTAAAAAGTGTAATCGGTAGAAGTAACCGAATGGAATTCGGTTTGGTTAATGTAACCAAACCATAACCAGATTTCTCCACCCATGTGCAGCCATCATAAGCCACTTTTGAAGGCCCAATGAGAAGCAAGAAGGTGTTATGCATGTGGGCAAATCTTAGCCCTTAAATTTCAAGATCTAATCTTAACCTTCCATTCCATTAATGCATGATTTATTAAATCATCAAATTCCCTTCACCTCCAGCCATTTAGACCGACCTTTGGGCAGAAAATTGAGAGAGACAAGGACGCCATTCATGGTGGAGCAAAGAGGAGAAAAGCTTGGTGAAGATTTAAGGTAAGCATGAAACACATCTTGTGATATACATAGAATTGCTCCTTGTGATCTTCTCTTCCTCTTCCATGGTCTCAAAATCTGATTTGAGCCCTCTTTTTCAAGTTTCAAAGCCTAGGGTTCTTGAGAGAAAAGTGAGAAAGAGAGGGATTTAAAGCCATTTGTTGGTTGCAAATGCTTCCTCTTGTTGAAAGGAGCATTTTGGTGTTGTTGTGGTTGTTGTTGAAGTTGTTTTGTGACTTTTGTAAATTTGGAAAAATCATGAGAAAATAGGGGAGGTGCTGTCCAATTTTCCATTTGATATAGAAGAGTTAAAATCATGCTTTCCCATGCTTGAATGAGAGTTTGGAAACAGGAATCAAGTGGTATAAGTGTTGGAAGTTGAAAAATCCATATTTTTGAATATGTATACACTGTTTCAGTCTGTGTTGGAACCTGAGGAAGATGAATTATTTTGATAATTTTGATGCTTCCAATGAGTCCAAAATAAGTTTTTATGTAGGGTAAAATTGGTCACAAATTTGTGGAAGCATTGGAAGATATTAAAGACAAGTTTGATGTCTTAAGGTTCTTAAAGTTCAAGAGTTGGTTCAAAGGAGTTTTACCTTGGTTTTTGTCTTGGAAATGGCTTGTGATTAATTGCCATAATATTTTTGATTATGTAGGCAAGTGTTTGGTATAAGAGGATTAATTTCAAGGAGACCAAGAGAGCTTACAAGTTAAAAGGAAAGTTAAAGAGGAAAAGGTAGCAAGACCTTCTAACCCTAAGCTTAATTGCTTTGAAAATGTCTATGAATTATGCATGACTTGTGTTGAAAATTTGTGTGATTGGAATTGTGAATATGTGCTTTTGTTTGCTATGGCCATTTGCATTTCATTGTTGCATGTTGCACTTTTATGAATTCACACTTATAGTGAAAGTTGTCATGCAATTTTATATGTGTTAGAAAGTTTTGCTACTGGGATTTCCAAAAATCTCACCCTCCCCCACTAACCATTTTTAGGTGGAAGCATACTCAAGGGTAAGAAGGAAGTGAATGATTCTTGAAGCCAAGTGGATATAAAATGTTGTGGAATATGTTATGTACTTTATGTTGTGTGTTTAAAGTTGAAATGTAATATGTAATATGACTTGGGTATGTATCATGGACTTATGATAACTAGTATATGCTTTAAGAATGTCTAAGAAAAGTTTAGAAATCAAAGTGATAAGTTATTAAGTTAATTAGGGCTGAAATTTGACTAAGTGCTGAAAGTAAAGTTGGTCATTTTCCCTAATTTGCCCTGTCGGGAAACAGAGTAATCGAACTTCAAATGAGTTGAAATTTTATGAAAAATATTTCCCATTGCAAGGTTTAAAATGAGCCAAAGATCACTAGAATTGGAATTTTGTACAGAAATTTATGACTGTTCAAAGTTGGCGAAAAATCATAGAAAATACTGGGAAAATGAAAAATTACCATATGAACAGTACATTTTCCCGAAAGAATCTGTACCAATTGGACTAGTTACTGTTTAAATTAGTATTTTTCTCTCATAAAGGAATTTGTAAGCTTCAAATAGAAGTTGGAAGCACTCGATTTCGATTTTTCTAGAATTAGTTATGAATTTTCAAAGTTGGCCGAAAAACTGTGAATAGTAACTTTCTTAAAAATGAAAGTTTTCATTTTGGTCCCTTTTCACAATGGAAGAAGTTTAAGGCTATTAATTGGTTCCAACTAATCATAATGGAAGCTAAGAGGGATAAATAAGAGGTGTTACATTGTTGTGGTATCAGAGCAAAGGTTTAAGATTTGATTTGATTTGTAATGCATTATGTGCATTATTATTTGTTAAGTTGTGCATTGTTAAATGACATGTTGTGCACTAGTATTCAATATGCAATGCTTTGTTATATTAAATGTTAATTGTTATGATATATGTTGGTTGCCTCTTATGATGATATGCTAGTTAGTTATGTTTCATATTCATGAGTTTATGAATGAATGTGATTAGCTAAACATGAAAAGTTAAGTATATCAGTGAAGTGTCTGAAAAAGAGAAGGAGCTGGCACAAGAATTACTAGAATATGCATGGGACAACAGATATGAAGGTCCAGTGTTTGATATGATTGCTTCTCTACAATGCATACTGGATGCTAACATCCGAGGACTCCGTGAGCATATTGCTCTGCATGGACAAGGGTTTCGGTTAGCATATATCCAGTTGTGCTAGAGAGGCATATGAGCTGGATCAGATCGTCCAAGAATCTGTAAGTTCGGTAGAGATGCCGGTACCGAAGGAAGCGCTCCTAGTAGAAGAAGAGGATCCAGAAAGGGAAGAGAATCCCGGATACACTTCCTCTTGATCAAGATTTACTATGATATTATCATCTCGAGATTTAAGTGAGAGCAAAGGCAACCAAAAGATTAAAGTTTAAACTATAGAATTTGCCCAGAGGAGATAGTTTATGGGAAAGCTGGACAGCGTAAATGGATCATATTGATCGTACCATAGAATTACGGAAGCACATTTCTCCTCAAATATGGAGACTTTATTTATTCAAATAGTAAAGGCCAGAGAGGCCTTTGAGCTTGATTAGCCGCCAAAGGCACAGTAGGGACGTCCTCCTCAGTTTAGATTGAAGTTAAAGAGTCCCTTAGTAATATTCCAATAGTCGGAAAGTTCTTAAATGTATTTCTAAAAGAGATCAGTGGACTACCTCCAGAGAGTGAGGTGAAGTTTGCTATTGATTTAGTACCAGGAATGAAGTCGAATTCCAAGACTTGGTATATAACATTTTTTTAATTAAGAAGAAAGAGATAAAAGAACAGATAGAGGAGCTATTAGAGAAGGGGATTGTTAGACCAGTGTCTCACCCTGGAAAGCCCCAGTTTTCTTTGTGAAAGGGAAGACAAGAGTTTTAGATTGATCTCAGATCAGGCTATCACTAGCTCCTAGTTAGAGCTAATGACATTTTTTTAAGATGGCTTTCCATACAAGATACGAACATTATGAGTTTATAAGAGTACCATATGGTTTAATGAATACCCCCTGCAGTTTTCATGAACTACCTGAATTGTGCATTTTGACGATACTTGGACTGGTTTGTCGTAGTCTTATAAATGATACCATAGTGCACTCCAGATCTTTAAAGGAATATAAAAAGGGCATTTGAGAATTTTTATAAAATTGTTTTGAAAGAAAAATTTTTATGCTAAGCTCAGTAAGTTCTAGTTATTAAAGGTGAAATTCCTAGGATAGGTGATCACTCAGGAAGAAGTCGCTGCAGACCGCGCCAAGTAAAGGTAGTATTGAGATCGAATCGGCCTAGGATAGTAAGAAAAGTAAAATTCCTACGGCATGTGATTTCTCAGGAATGGGTAGCAGTGGACTACACCGAGTAAAGGTGGTACCGAGATAAGATCTGCCTAGGACCATAACCAAAGTCAAGAGCTTTCTGGGCATAGCAACTTATTATAGATGTTTTATGTAAAACTTTTCTTGGATTGCCTTGCTGCCAACTAAGCTCACTAGAAAGAACCAGTTTTTTCTATAAAATGACAAGAATATTTATACGTATAATTTAAAGTTGGCAGCAATAGTTTATGTTTTAAAGATATGGAGCCACTAGTTATATGGAGCAGCTATCAAGCTGTACTATGATCATAAGGGTCTCAAGTATTTACAAGACTGAAAAGAGTTGAACTTGGGACAGTGACATAAGACGAAAATTGCTCAAGGACTACGACTACTAAATAAGTATCAGCCAAGCAAAGTAAAGGTAGTTGCCGATGTCTTAAAATAGAGACATAACGCAGGTGGCTAAAATGATGATAAAAGAGCAAAAGTTAATATAGAATCCTAGAAATTGTGATATATTGAGTTATTTACATATATGGGACCATTCAGATCCTCAGTAATATAGAGGATGAGATCAGAAAAACTCAAAAAGAGGATCAATTTACTACGAGTATAGAGACTCAGCTGAGTTAAGCAGAAGCTAAAGAATTTAATGGAGTCTCTGAGGGAATAATTATGTTCAAAAATAGATGTTATATCCCTCCAAAGCCTGTTGTAAAACGGAGGATACTAGATGAAACTGAGTTTTACCTCCAAAAATGAGATAGAGGAGACGATCAAGGAAAGAATCTCTTATAGTTTAGTAACATTTGAGGTTATTAGACATCCTAAGCTATAGTAAGCTAGGTTATGATCTTATGCTGGACAAAATACATGTTATCAGAGATAAAGTTATATACATTAAAATCATCTCAAAAGTTCAAAGAGTACAGAAGAAGGATAGGTATAGTAATGGAATCCTGTCTAGTAATTCTAATGTTATAGGTAAATAAAGGTATAAGGTAAGAATAGTTGAGGTATCTATGATACTAAGTGTTGTTTTGGGCTATAAATTATGATAGTAAAGTATGAGAATGGGTTGGATAGATGCTGAATAATTTGTGGTTAATTTTTTTAAGAGAAATTAGAAAGTGGACAGTACCGAAAGTACTAGAGCTGCTAAAAGGCTTTATGATTATTATGAGTAAGCCAAATAGACTGTGATAGACATAGTAGCCATAGCAGCAGCAGTTCCAGTAACCACAATAGACTTCCCAACTTAAGATAGCCCGAGTTCAGCAGTAATAAAGGCATAGTACTAGCAGTGGAGTTTGAGGACACTTTTTGATGAATTATCTGCTAGTATATAGGCTTAAATTCTTATATGATGAAAGATTCCTACGAGAATAAATTTAAAGTTGAAATGACCATGGTTGAATTGGTTAAGGAATCTTAAGTGCTACCAAAGGGAAAGTCAGGTAGCTATTATAAATGGTATAGATGATGAGAAATAGATAAAGAAGTGATATGTCACACCCGAGAAAAGTAAAGACAAATCATACAGAACCTAAAGATGCCTTAGGCAATGAGACTTGAACTAGTGATATTTCACTGTGTTTTCAGGCATCGCAAAAAGGGTGTGATTCTCAGGCTAAGTATATGAATGAAAAATGAAGTCTCAACAGTAAATGCCACTGCTATAAAAGTAAGCAAGTTAAGAAAGGTTCCCTGATTGGGACAAGGTATGTTGCGATATGATGAGGAGAGGAAGTACCCAGCAGAATGCATACCAGAAAATGCTTTAGCCAAAAAGGTACCTCTCTAAAGTGTGGGATGGTGATTTTCCTATGCCAACGCCGCAGCTAGGCGTATGATAATTAATGTGGCCGCAGTTAGGCGAGCCACTTCCTGATAGACAGGAAGAAAGGTAAACCCTTAATAGACAAGGATACGTGGGACTAATTGCCCTAGCACAAGGCAAGCTACTTCCTGATAGACAAGGAGAAGCATATTCCTAATAAACAAGAATCGGATAGAACTCCAATGGGAAACCATTGTGAGCTTCTCATGTTTTCCCACAAGAGAAAGAAAGCAGTAAAAGTAAGGCATATGGAATAAGCCATTCCCAATACGAAAAGAGAGAAAGTAAGTTAATAGCAGACCAAGGGCAGAATCCCTTGAATAATTGGGTACTAGATAAATTAGTAATATGAACAGAATGCAAGTCCTCTCTCTGCAACATCATGGCAATGATTAGAAAAGAAGTAGTAAGGATTGTTGAATCCTAAATATAGCAAGTGGCCATAGAGCAGACACTGAATGAATCGATGCCTGAGAAGTCAAGTTATATAGCAAAAGAAATGCGGCATGAGAAATATAAGTTAAGAAGAATGAAACGAAAAGAGAATGTTCTAGTGATGTGCAAAAAGAAAAAAGGAATGAGCAACGCTTAAGAGGACATGTCAGCTTCTATGATTAATCTTGAGGAATTATCAGACTAGCTACCACTGAGGATAGACGATTCAACCTTAGCTTATGCTAGATGGTCTAAAGGTTCCAAAGAGTAAAGTGGCTATAGTATCAGAAATTCCAGAGATAAGAAGAGGCGATATGCCTCCAGAAGAGCAATAGAGCTCTTAAGGTCTGCAGACCCAGTTAAAGCAGGCAGAGAGCCTTTATGGCTCAGAGTCATAAGCGTTATGCTGCTCTTTGGGACAAGAGAATGAAATAACCATGAGCTGAGATTAAGATATGAAGGCGTCCTCACGATGTTTAGCTAGTATAGAGAGAATACCCTTGATTATTTCTATAGATAGCTGACTGTCAATTAAGATGAGCCATTCCCAATTCCCTAGGTAAGAAAGTAATGAAAGTAAAGATTAAAACTGTAAGTCCTAAATAAGTGATAATCAGGCCAGTTAAAGAGAAAGATAAGTCGAGAAGTGAAGGAAATCAAAAAGCTTCATAGATTGAAGCTTAAAGCCTCCAGTATAAGTAATTGATTATGAGGCTAATTAAGTAGTATGAGAACTAGAACGTAAAGTAAAAGTTTCTCTGAATTATGAAAACACAAGAGAACTAAGGGAACTAAGAAATTTTAAAAGTTCCCTATTACTGTGCTAAAGTTCATAAAGGAATATGATGACTCAAAGGAGTATTATGTCTTCGTAAAGCCTGCTATGAGGCTATAAATATGAGTCAAGAAAGGAAGAAAGACAAAGAGACCAGAATTGAACGAACGTTGTTTTCGAAGCAAATGGATGAATTTTCAAATACTAACCAGATATCTAGAATCCCCATGCTGAAATGAGCCAAAGAGGAAGTTTCCATGCAACTAAGAGACATTTAAAGATTTTCGTCCTTTGTGAGCAGAAGAGGCAAGAATTGAACGTAAGTCATTTTCGAAGCAAATGGATGAATTTTCAAAAACTAACCAGATATCTAGAATCCCTATTCCAAAATGAGCCAGAGAGGAAGTTCGATGCAATTCCGAAACAGTGAAAGATTTTCATCCTTTGTGACCAAAAGAGACCAGAATTGAACGAACGTCGTTTTCAGAGCAAATGGATGGATTTTCAAAAACTAACTTGATATCAAGAATCCCCTTGCCAAAATGAGCAAGAGAGGAAGTTTCCATGCCATTCTGAGACAGTGAAACTTTTTTATCCTTTGTGACCAAAAGAGATCAGAATTGAATGAACATCATTTTCGAACAAATGGATGAATTTTTAAAGACTAACCATATATCTAGAATCCCCATGCAAAAATGAGCCCAAGGGGAGGTTTCCATTAAATTCCAAGATAGTGAAAATCTTTCATCCTCTGCGACAAAAAGAGACATGAATTGAACGAACGTCTTTGTCGAAACAAATGGATGAACTTTCAAAAGCTAACTATATATCTAGAATCCCCATGCCAAGATGAGCCAGAGCGTAAGTTTCCATGCAGATCCAAGACATTGAAAATTTTCGTCCTCGGTGACAAAAAAAAGACCAGAATTGAACGAGCGTCGTTTTCACAGTAAATGCATGGATTTTCAAAAAGTAACCAGATATCTAGAATGCCCATGCCAAAATGAGCCAGAGGGGATGTTTCCATGCAATTCCGAGACTGTGAAAGATTTTTGTTCTTCGTGACCAAAAGAGGCCAGAATTGAGCGAATGTCGTTTTCAAACCATATGGATGAATTTTCAAACACTAACCAGATATCTAGAATCCCCATGCAAACATGAGCCAGAGAGCAAGTTTGCATGCAATTCCGAGATAGTGTAAGATTTTCCTCCTTTGTGACTAAAATAGACCAGAATTGAACGAACGTCATTTTTGAAGCAAATGGATGGATTTTCAAAAACTAACCAGATACCTAGAATTCCAATGCGAAAATGAGCCACAAAGGAAGCTTCCATGCAATTCTGAGACAGTGAAAGATTTTCATCCTTTGTGACCAAAAGAGACCAGAATTGAACAAACGTCGTTTTCGAAGAAAATGGATGAATTTTCAAAAACTAACCAAATATTTAGAACCCTCATACTAAAATGAGCCAGAGATGAAGCTTCCATGCAATTCAGAGACAGTGAAATATTTTCGTCCCTTGTGACCAAAAGAGACCAGAATTGAATGAACGTTGTTTTCGAAGTAAATGGATGACTTTTAAAAAGCTAACAAGATAACTAGAATCCCCATGCTAAAATGAGAAAGAGAGGAAGTTTTCATGCAATTTCGAGACAGTGAAAGATTTTCATCCTTTGTGACAAAAAGAGACCAGAATTGAATGAACGTCGTTCTCGAATAAATGGATGGATTTTCAAAAATTACCCAAATATATAGAATCCCCAAGCCAAAATGAGCTAGAGAGGAAGTTTCCATGCAATTCCAAGACAGTGAAAGATTTTCGTCCTTTGTGACCAAAATAGACCAGAATTGAACGAACGTTGTTTTCGAAACAAATGGATGGATTTTCAAAAACTAACCATATATCTAGAATCCCCATGCAAAAATGAGTGAGAGGGGAAGTTTAAATGCAATTTCGAGACAGTGAAAGACTTTCATCCTTTGTGACCAAAAGAGACAAGAATTGAACGAACGCCGTTGTCGAAGCAAATGGATGAATTTTCATAGATGGAACCACATATCTAGAAACCCCATATGCCAAAATGAGCCTGAGCGTAAGTTTCCATGCAATTCTGAGACAGTGAAAGATTTTCGTCCTTTGTGACCAAAAGAGATCAAAATTGAACGAACGTCGTTATTGAAGCCAATGGATAAATTTTCTTAAACGGAACCACATATCTAGAATCGCCATATGCCAAAATGAGCCAGAGAGGAAGTTTCCATGCAATTCGGAGACAGTGAAAGATTTTTGTCCTTTGTGACTAAATGAGACCACAATTAAACAAACGTCGTTTTCGAAGCAAATGGATAAATATTCAAAAACTAACCATATATCTATCCCCATGAAAAAATGAGCCAAAGGGGAAGTTTAAATGCAATTCTGAGACAGTGAAAGATTTTTGTCCTTTGTGACCAAAAGAGACCAGAATTGAACGAACGTCATTTTCGTACAAATAGATGAATTTTCAAAGACTAACCATATATCTAGTATCCCCATGCCAAAATGAGCCAGAGGGGAAGTTTCCATGCAATTCTGAGGCAGTGGAAGATTTTCATCCTTTCTGACCCAAAGAGACCAGAATTGAACGAATGTCGTTGTCAGAGCAAATGGATGAATTTTCTATAACGGAACCACATATCTAGAATGTCCATATGCCAAAATGAGCCCGAGCGAAAGTTTCCATGCAATTCTTAGACAGTGAAAGATTTTAGTCCTTTGCGACCAAAAGAGACCAGAATTGAACTAACGTCTTTTTTGAAGCAAATGGATGAATTTTCATAAACGTAATGACATATCTAGAATCCCCATATGCCAAAATGAGCCCGAGCGGAAGTTTCCATGCAATTCTGAGACAGTGAAAGATTTCGTCCTTTGTGACCAAAAGAGACCAGAATTGAACGAACATCATTGTCGAAGCAAATGGATGAATTTGCCAAAACGGAACGACATATCTAGAATCCCCATATGCCAAAATGAGCCCGAGTGGAAGTTTCCATGCAATTCTGAGACAGTGAAAGATTTTTGTCTTTTGTGACCCAAAGAGACCATAATTGAACGAACGTCGTTATCGAAGCAAATGGATAAATTTTCATAAACGGAACCACATATCTAGAATTGCCATATGCCAAAATGAGCCATAGAGGAAGTTTCCATGCAATTCCGAGACAGTGGAAGATTTTCATCCTTTGTGACCAAATGAGACCAGAATTGAACGAACGTCGTTTTCGAAGCAAATGGATGATTTTCAAAAACTAACCATATATCTAGTATCCCCCTGCCAAAATGAGCAAGATGGGAAGTTTAAATGCAATTCCAAGACAATGAAAGATTTCTGTCCTTTGTGACCAAAAGAGACCAGAATTGAACGAAAGTCGTTTTCGAACAAATGTATGAATTTTCAAAGACTAACCATATATCTAGTATCGCCATGCCAAAATGAGCCAAAGAAGAAGTTTCCATGCAATTTCGAGACAGTGGAAGATTTTCATCCTTTGTGAACCAAAGAGACTAGAGTTGAACGAATGTCGTTGTCGAACCAAATGGATGCGTTTTCAAAAACTACCAAAATATCTAGAATCGCCATGCTAAAATGAGCGAGAGGGGAAGTTTAAATGCAATTCCTAGACAGTGAAAGATTTTTGTCCTTCATGACCAAAAGAGACCAGAATTGAACGAACGTCGTTGTCAAACCAAATGGATGATTTTTCAAAAACTAACCATATACCTAGAATCCCCATGCCAAAATGAACGAGAGGGGAAGTTTAAGTGCAATGCCGAGACAGTGAAATATTTTCGTCCTTTGTGACCAAAAGAGGCCAGAATTAAATGAACTTCGTTATTGAACCAAATGGATGAATTTTCATAAATGTAACCACATACCTAGAATCCCCATGCCACAATGAGCCACAGAGGAAGTTTCCATCCAATTCTGAGACAGTGAAAGATTTTCGTCCTTTGTGACCAAAAGAGACCAGAATTCAACGGATGTCGTTTTCAAAGCCAATGGATGGATTATCAAAAACTAACCATATATCTAGAGTCCCCATGCCAAAATGTGCGAGAGGGGAAGTTTAAATGCAATTTCGAGACAGTGAAAGATTTTCGTCATTTGTGACCAAAAGAGACCAGAATTGAACGGAAGTTGTTTTCGAAGCAAATGGATGAATTTTTTTAAACATAACGACATATCTAGAATCCCCATGCCAAAATGAGCCCGAGCAAAAGTTTCCATGCAATTCTGAGATAGTGAAAGATTTTCGTCCTTTGTGACCAAAAGAGACCCGAATTGAACGAATGTC
>JANTPZ010146966.1:2804-26187 GCA_025593235.1 Vachellia pachyceras
TTATTGGCTCTAAATCCCACTCTTTCTCACTTTCTCTTGCAAGAACCCTAACTTTGAAACTTCCAAAAGAGAAGACTAATCAAGAAACTAATCCATGGAAGTTGTAGAGAAACTTGCAAGGATCATTTTGATGTAAGGACTTTTGACTTTTGACTAATCCATGAAAACCCCTAAGCCCGATCATAGCCTTTATCATCACCCGATCAAAGATGACTTTTGACTAGGTCAAAGCTTAGCGACTCTCATGTAGGAATCCATGATGATCTCAGGTCGAAAGGCATTGTGACGTGATTACATATGAGATAAGCTAATGACTTGATCCATGTAGCTTTCTCATAGCGGGCCGGTCCAGCACCTTGTACTCTTACAAATGCCTATGAATTTGACTTGTATCTCCATACCTTATCAAAGTCATACTGGTCTTGCTTTATCTTTGTTCCCACATAGATAACTGACCAGGGACATTTAGGACAATATTCATAATTTGCCAATGGATGCAATTATCATAATAAACACGCAAAGTTTATGATAGTTAAATGGAGAAAATTCATTAAAATAAATAATGTGTGAAGTAAAATGATTGGCCCTATGGCACAATTTCCAACAATTGGATCCCATTCGGTTACTTTTACCGATTTCACTTTTTACCGGTAAAACTTAACTTTATTCCGGTAAATCTTTTTTCTACTTTTCTGGAGATATTTTCTTCCTTATTAAATCTCCATAATTTCATATTGAATATAACAAAATTATTATCCCCAAAATACCCTTTACTCTTCTCAAATTTTACAGGATTAATTTATCCTGTCCATAATCTCTGAAAACGTACAATCGGAGAGCAAAATTCTTTTAAGGCCTTGAAAAATACTACATTTTGCATTGATTATCTAGCCCTTTTCCTTTTTCCAAATTTTCCTCTAGATTTTCCAAAATTAATTTTTGAAATAATTATATTTCAGGGATTTTCGGGGCTTTTTCCCAATTTTCGGGAAAATCGCCTTAATCGTATACTGGATAATAATTTTATTAAATACTATAAAATTCACTGTATTTTTCATATTTTCTCTAAATTTTTGGAGGGCTAGGGTACCTTAAATAATTACTTTTCCCTTTTTTACCTTTCAAAATTATATAAATAGAAATCTAATTTGAATTTGGAAAATCCGTATTTCGTGGTTGTGATTCATGAGTCGGGCTCTATCCATTGGGCATCTGAAATTTTTGGTCACCAGTTGACTTTTGACTTTGACTTTGTCAAATGACCAAAATGCCCTTCCACTTTCTCATAATTACCATTTTGCCCTTACTTTCTTTACTTTTTGCAAAATTACCATTTTGCCCTTACTATTAATACTAAAAGACCTTTATGCCCTTGGTCTTTTATTAAATGACATATGGGTCCTTTTCTATAAATTTCTCATCCTCACATTACTTTGTGGAAAATATATTTAACTTTGGAATTTTTTCGGAACTCCATACATTAAGGCAGTTCTAACTTTATAACTTCTAGCTAAATTTCCTTTCTTTATGAGCTATCTACCTCTGGTTTTCCTTTTCATTTTCTAATTATCGGATTAGTATTTATTTCAGCTAGCCGAAAAATTATGGATATTACAATTCTGATGAGACACTGATGAAAATCATTGAGAAAATCCACTTCCAAAGGATTATATGTTTAAAAAATGACTGGTTTCAATCATTACACAATCATACATTTAGATATGGCACTTATTTACTACCCAAAAAAAAGGATATGGAGCATATTTTATTATAATTTTATCTAAATTAATGTGGAAAAATGAGAACTGAGTTGTCAACTACTAATATATCATTGATCTTTATGGATTAACAAATTATAAGACCATTCATATAACTGAGAAGAATGATCTAATAAAAAAATTAGTATGACCTAATTAAAAATAGAGTAAGATTATAGTAACTAATAATTATTATTTTAGTGATGTTATAAAAGTAATATAATTTAATATAAGAAATAAGATAATAAGAGAAGAGAGAATAGGAGAGCAATGTGGAAGCAATTCTCATTCACCTTTCAAGGTTTTGTCTGTTTTACAATGTTCTACACATAGCATCTATTTATAGGCCTTCAAGGGTGATCACCAAAGGTCATGTACAATAAATAATACATTTAATACATATAAATATACATTGTGACTTTTCGCATCGTTCATGAATCTGACTGTATGGTAATAATGATGTGGGAAGTGAAGAGTCAATGGACATCCACATAATTAATATATTTATAACACTCCCCCTTGGATGTCTACTATGAATGTACCTCATTAAAATCTTTAACTAGGAATAACCCAGTTGTACAAAAACCTAGCCAAAGAAAAGAGTACACCATTCATTGATACACTGTCCAGAGCTGCCTCATTAAAAATCTTTATAGGAAAACCTGGTGGGACAAAATCTAGAAAAGGGAAAAAGAGTACAGCGTGTATCGACTCCCCCTCATGACAACATCACTTGAGATCTCTTAGTTTGCAAAGACCAATGCCACAGACAAGCTTTTGAAAGATTGCACCTGAAAGAGATTTGGTGAATAAATCTGCAAGATTTTCATTGGAACGGATATATTGGATGTCAATTTCACCATCCCTTTAAAGATCACGGGTGAAGAAGAATTTTGGTGAAATATACTTTGTTCGATCACCCTTGATGTACCCTTCCTTTAGTGGGGCAATACATGCAGCGTTATCCTTATATAGTATTGTTGAGATCATCTTTCCTGAAGATAAACCACAAGTTGTTCGTATGTGATGTATTATTGACCTCAACCAAACACATTCTTGACTTGCTTCATGGATTGCTAGAATTTCATATTGTTAGATGATGTGGCTAATATATACTGTTTCATAGATCACCATAAAATAGCTGCACCTCCACGTGTAAATAGATAGCTAGTTTATGATTTACCATCATGTTGATCAGACAAAAATCCAATATCTGCATAACAAACCAGTTCGTGCTTGGATTTATTTGAGTAGAATATCCCCATATCCATGTGCCTCTGAGATAACGGAGAATATGTTTCACTCCATTCTAATGTCTTTGTGTTGGTAAATAACCATATCTTGCTAATAAATTAACAGCAAATCATATATCAGCACGTGTGTTATTAGCAAGATACATTAGTGCTCCTAAAGCACTAAAATCTAGTACTTCTGGACCAAGTAGCTCTTCATCACCTTCTTCACTAATTACTTGAGGTTTGAAGGGGTCTTTGTTAGGTTGCAAAGACCACACAATCATTAGAGACATAACATATGTGTAATCCAATAAAATCATTAGAGTATATAAAAACATTTTAGGATCTTTTTGTATAAGTTTCTTTATATACAAAGATCTCATTTTTATGTACTCAATGTGTAATCCATTATAGAATTTCATTCTTCCTAAATCTTTCATTTCAAATTCTTTCTTCAAATAATTAATTGCCTTTGTAACTCTTCAAGAGTTTCAATGATGCTGATATTATCGACATAAACAGCAATTATGGCAAACTCATTTCCAGATTTTTTTCATAAAGATTCATGGGCATATAGGATCATTTATATATCCTTCTTTCAATAAATATTCATTAAGATGATTATACCACATGCACCCTGATTTCTTCAGTCCATATAGGGACTTATTCAACTTGATTGAATATTTTTCCCGAGAATTATAATTTGATGTTTCTTTAAGTCCTTCAGGGATTTGTGTTTCTGGCACTTTTAGTCCCTTAAGGATTTGTGCTTCTGGCACTTTTAATCCTTCAGGGATTTGTGCTTCTGGCACTTTTAGTCCTTCAGGGACTTTCATATAAATATTATTATCAAGTGAGCCATTTAAATAGGCAGTCACAACATCCATTAGATGCAGATTAAGCCCTTCGATTAAAGTCAAGCTAATCAAATAACGAAAAGTAGTCACATTCACTAAGGTGAATACATTTCATCATAATCGATACCAAGCCTTTGTGTAAAGCCTTGGGCTATAAGATGTGCCTTTATCTTATAATTTCTCCATTTTTATTTTGTTTCCTTACAAAAGCCCATTTTTATCCAACATGTTTTACATCTTTTGGTGTAAGGACTATAGGTCCAAAAATTTTTTGTTTTTCCAATGATTTTAATTCTGCCTTAATGGCATCTTTCTATAAAAGCCAATATTTTCTCTATTGGCATTCACTAATGGATTTTGGCTCATGATCCTCGTTATTATTAATCATTACATCATATGATATATTACAAGAAAAGATGTCATCAACGTTGACTTCATTTCAGTCCCATATGTTCCATTCATAACATAATTTATTGAGATCTCATTTTTTCACATATGTCAGGTACCTATGTCTCTTCTAGGACTACCACGTTCCCTTTTGGAGATGACTCTTCTGGAGCTATTTTCTTTTCTTGATTATCCTCGATTTGACCATCTATATTTTTAAGCTCCTTTTCTTTTTCGAGGATTTTTATCTTTGGAACCAACAGACCTTATACGCTTCAGGTGTGATTTGGATTCATTCATAATAGATTATCCTTCAGGGACATTAATTCTGATAGGAGCAGTGGCAACTGGGACATGTGACTTTGTTACTCTTTTTGGATCAGTAAATGCTTCCCACATTTGATTAGCTAAATTCTATAAATGAATTATCCTTTGAACTTCCAGTTCATATTGTTTTGTCCGAGAATCAAAATGAGCCAATGATAATTCACTCCAGCTAATATCTTGACCCAACTGCTTATTTTCTCCCCCTGATGCTGATGAAACAAATTCATCAAATGACACTCGGCAAACCATGCCAGCATATATTCTTGGGTTTTACATGAAGGCCAACATTGCCTTTACAGTGGAGAATCACACTCCCCCTTACAATATGCCCTAGAACAGAGTCTCAAAGTCTCTGTTTCCTGACAAGTTCACAGCCTAACAAATTCAAGGTCCCAAACTTGAATATCTTACAGATTTACAGTAAGTTTTGGTCAAAGAAAGTCTCTCAAAAGAGTAGATAGCTAATACTGAAGAACAGAAAGAATATTGAATGTTTTATAGAGAATATATTGAATAGCTTTGAATGTTTTATAGAGAAAAATAGCCATTGAGAAAATCAATACTCGAGTTTTGTTTCACAATACTCAAGTGATAACCAAGCATTTCAAATTTTATAAAACAATACTCGAGTGTTTTGTTTCAATGATCGAGTTTTTATAATACTTTTGAAATTGCTCGAGTTTTTTCTGAGAGTATTACAGAAGTTTTTGAATTCAAGCACAAATACTCAGTGTTAAAACTTTTGTACTCAAGTGTTAAGAACACTTTCAATTCCTACTTGAGTGTTCAGAGGAGAACTTGAAGTGAAGTCATTCGAGATGTCACAATACTCGAGTGTTGGAAACATAATACTCGAGTGTTATAACTTCTCTTACCATTACTCGAGGGTTTTGATGGAAGTGTTGTGTTTTGAGAAAAAGAGTGCTCGATACTCGAGTATTGAAAACCCAATACTCGAGTGTTAACAACACTTTCATCAAATGCTCGAGTGTTCTCCTTGAAGTGTTGCGCCACATTTTGAAAACTTTGCCCGATACTCGAGTGTTGCAAACTAGCACTCAAGTGTTGGCAACACTTCTTTCAAAACTCGAGTGTTATGCTTCAAGTGAAGTGCTATGACTTGAAAAAATAACTCAATACTCGAGTATTCCAACACAATACTCGAGTGTTGCCAATATTTCCATGTGTAACTCGAGTACTTTGCATCATGTGAAGCATCATGTATTGAAAATAAGGCTCAATACTCGAGTATTAAAACACAATACTCGAGTGTTGCTAACACTTCAACATTAATACTCGAGTTTCACTTGAAAGTATTCAGTTTAAAAACATTCTAAGTAACAAAACTCGAGTGTTTCAAAAACATCACTCGAGTGTTGGCACTTCAACCTAATACTTGAGTTTTCATTCAAAGTGCTGAATCACAGAAATATTTTAACTCACAGTACTGAGTATTAGCATCTATTACTCGAGTATTATCAACACTTTCAACAATAACTTGAGTATTGTCTGAAAGTATTTGATTTTTAACAAATGAAAATGTTCAATACTCGAGTTTCAAAGCATAATACTCGAGTATTCTCAATACTTTCATACAAACTCAATTATCAAGATGCATAACTTATTCAACAGCAATCTGAGCTTCATAATTCCTTAAATTCTTTTGTTATCATCAAAATATGGCATCAACATATCATTGTCTTGCTCCCATCCTCAATATCAAAATGGATAATTAATTTTTAATTCTTAGAAAAAGTAAATAAATTAGTTATTTGTAATAAATTGGTGTTGGCTTCTCTAAAACACCCATTTTAAATGTGGGTACTATTTGATGAAACCCTTTAACACCCGCTAGCAATTAGGATATTTTGAGGGGGAATTATATATGTGGAAAATGAAATGGATTAAGCTTAATATTTAAGACAAAAATAAACTTTTATTTAACTCTTATATTAAAGATTGGATGTGATATTTTTTTAGATTTTAACAAAATGGAGGGAGACAAGTGCTAAATTGAAAAAATTAATGTTGATAGTTGTAATATCCACCATTTTCTGTAAATAGAAATAGAAGCCAAATTGATAGATATGAGATAAGATAAGGCCCAGAAAGAGAAGATGTCAATGGACCAAAGAGACCCTGGTCAATTTAGTCCTAAGGCTTTGAAATTACTAAGAATGTAAGCCAGGGACATAAATGTCATTAAGTATAAAGACCAAGGGCAATATGGTCATTGGATAAAAAGGGTCAAACTAGTAGTCAGAAGTCAAGTTAAAGCTCACAGATAAAAAGAGCGGAAAAAGTTGATGTTGATGGGCTGGATAACCCATGGTCAAACCTGGCTCATCGGAAGAAATTTTATGAGAACTCCGCAGTTAAGCGTTCTCGCCCTGGAGCAATCTCAGGATGGGTAACCTACTGGGAAGCACGCAAAGGTCAAAATGGGAATTATGAAAAGTTAGACAATGTAAGGGCATTTTGGTCATTAATAGAAAGTATAAGGGCATTTTGGTTATTTGAGAAAGTCAAAGTAAAAAAGTCAACTGTTGACCAAAATATCAGAAAAATTCACAGAGGCCCAAAAGATAGAGCAGAACTCACTGATTGACAGAGATTCGACGGATTGCTGAAAATCGGCCTAGAATTTTATTTATAGATTTTTTAAGATTTAATGGCTGAAAATAATTATTTAAGGTATCAAGATACCTTAATCAGTTGAGTTCAAGGCATAGAAAAATTCAGTGAATTTTATAGTATTTAATAATATTATTGCCCAGTATTTGATTAAGGCGATTTCCCCAAAAATCGGGAAAAATACCCGAAAATCCCAAAATGTAATTTATTTCAAAAATTAATTTAAGACAATCTAGAGGGAATTTTGGGAAAAGAAAAAGGTCTAGAGTATCAGTGAAAAATGTAGAAGTTTTTAAAGCCCTAAAAGTATTTTACCCTCTGATTGCTCATTTTCAGGGTTTTGGACAGGATAAAATAATCCTGTCAAATTTTGATGAGATCAAGGGGTATTTTGGGGACAATAAATTTTCCATATTCAAGAGGAAAATATGGAGATTAAAGGAGGAAGAAAACATCTTCAGAAAAGTAGAAAAGGATTTACCGGAATAAAGTTATGTTTACCGGTAAAAAGTGTAATCGGTAAAAGTAACCGAATGGGATCCAGTTTTGTTAACCAAACCAGATTTTAACCATTTAGTTACAGAAATTATTGCCACTTTTAAGGAGCCAATAATAGCTTAGCAATTGTCTCATGTGTGGCAACATTTTCAACCCTTAAGATTAAACTTAATCATCAAGTATCAATCTTAGCCATCCATCAATTATGTGAGGGATTTAATAAACCAAAAATCACTACCTTCCTCCACATTTTTCTACACGGTTTTCTCCCCCAAAATAGATAGAAAGATGCCATTTCTCAAGCAAGCACAAGGAAGAAGAGATTGAAGAACATCTAAGGTAAGAAGCTTAAACACCTAAACCTATACAGATTCTTCATCCTTGTGCTCTTCTCTACAACTTCCATGGATTGGAATTTTGATTTGGTCTCTCTTTCTCAAGTTTCATGCTTAGGGTTCTTGAGAGGAAAAGTGAGAAAGAGCGGGATTTAGAGCCATTGATTGGTTGCAAAAGTCTCCTTGTGATGTAAGGAGCATGTTGATATATATATATATTGTGGTTGGTTGAGCTTGTTCTTGAATTTTTGAAAATTTGGGATGATGAAATTTTAAGGGTAGATGCTGCTCAAATTTTTACTTGATATAGGAGAGTTAAATTCAAGCTTCACCATCCATGACAATGAGCTTGAGATCAAGAATATGATGTCATAAGTGTTAGAAGTTGGAAAAATTCATGTTGATGGTTTTATGCATGTTCTCGGCCTGTTCTGGTTTTTGGGGAAGGAGTTCTCTTTTGATGATTTTGATGCTTCCAATGGGTTTAAAATGATTTTTTGTGTAGGGTAAAAGTGACCACAAGTTTAGAGAAGCATTAGAAAATCTTAAAGACAAGTTGAAAGTCTTAAGGCCTATATAGTTTAAGGGAATGATTAAGGGAGAATTATATTGATTTTGTCCTTGGAAATGGCTTGTGTTTGATGGCCATAATGTTTTCAATTGTGTAAGTAAATTTTTGGTGAAAGGAGTTAGTTCTTCAAGTAATTAAGAAAGCATCCAAGTTAAGGAGAATTAAGAGCTAAAGGTAGCAAGACCATATAACCCATATCTAAGTTGTTTTGAAAGTGATTGATGAAATATGCATGACTTGTTGAAAATTTATGATGATAAAGGTGTGAATGTGTTCTTTAGATGCTATGGCCGTTTGCATTTATATGTTACATGTTGCACTTTTATACATTCACACATATGCTTAAAGTTGTCATGCAATTTGTGAAATGTGATTAGATAGTTTTGCTATTGAGATTTCCAAAAATCTCATTATCCCCCAAACCATGTAGGTACAAGCACAAGCAAGGGTAAGAGCAAAGTAAATGGTGATTGAAGATGCCCCATGTGATAATATTGCTTGTGAAATTATGCATGATGTTTGGAACTTAAATTTGATTATGTTGTGTAATATGTAAATTAAATTCTTACTTATGTGGTAGCCATGAGGTAGTGAATGTATGCCTTAGATATTCACAAATGCATGGTTGATCATGATCAAACAAAGCCTAAAAGATAGCATGTCAAATTATGAAGTTAGAAAGTCACAAGTTTGACAAATTGTCAAGTGAAGTTAGTCAAACCCATTACTTTGACCTGTTGTGAACCAGAGAAAATGAACTCCAAATGAGTTGAAATTTTTCAGAAAGGTATTTCACATTGCATGCTTTCAAACAAGCCAAATAACAGTGGAATTAGAGTTTTGTATAGAAAGTTATGATGTTCCAAAGTTTGAAGAAAATCACTGAAAAACCTGGAAAATTGAAAAATTACCAATTGAACAGTACATTTTTACGCATTAAACTGTATCAATTGGGCAAGCTAATGACTCAATGAGTATTTTTCCCTTACAGAGGAACTTATAAGATTCAAATAGAAATTGAAACCACTCAATTTCGATTTTTCTAGAATTAGTTATGAATTTTCAAAGTTGGTCCAAAAAACTGTGAATAGTAACTTTCAAAAGTTGAAAGTTTCCATTTTGAATCTTTTGGCCTTTTTAAGTAAATTGAGGCTTCGCTTTTGTTCCAAATCAATATAAAATGAAGGTAAAAACAAGGTTAAGGTGTCTTACAATAGTCACACTTTATTTGATGAGAAAAAGAAAGCTTACAAAGTTTGAAAACTTTAAAACGAGCTGAATGGATGGGGAATTATCAAGGTAGGGCACTAGCTCCCCTCATTTACCTTCCCGACCTTTTCCTCTCATTTACAACTTTCAACACCATTGAATAATATGTAATTATTCATACTTAATATTTTATAGAATTATATAAATAAATTTAAACCGTTAAAATATGATCCCAACATTTCGTAGTTATAGTCGAAAAAAGTGGAAAAAATTACTTTATAATAATAATTGACAGCTTCAAGAGGACCCTCTTATTCTAGTAAAATCAATTTAATCCCAAAAGCTTTTAGGAGAAGGCTAGTAAATGGTCTTTATAATTACCTCTAATGCTAATTTATATTAGGAAGAAGCCAAGAATTGGTCAAGTTCTTTAGGGCCTTACCTGCTTGATACAAAGCGTGGAAAATGAAGATGACAGTGTAACAATGAGTTCTAACATGCAACTGTGAGTAATATATGATGAAGATGGGGTTGTAACCGACAAGCAAGATGACAATGGTGATTTTTGGGTGTGTGTCAATGAAATTGAAGTTTATAGTCAATGAAGTTTATCTCCGGCATATATAGGTTCTAAACTTCTAGTTCAAGGCATACGCAAAATTCTAAACCTCTATGCTGTCACCCTGATCTTATCATGAGTTATGGACTACCACTTACTAACTATTGATATTGTGCTTAATTTGGCCAAATAATAAAACATTTTTTATCAATAGGTATGCAAGTTGGCATAGGCTTATATTTTTTATTAATAGGTATGCAAGTTGGCATAGGGTTATGCAAGTTGGCATAGGGTTATGCAAGTTTGGCCAAATAATTATTTACCTCCATTTATGGTAATAATCACTAGTAAAAATTTAGGATATACCTACATATTTTTCTTGCAGAAAATTTTCGCAGGTAATTACCTGCGGATTTTATTTCCGGATTTTGCTGCGGAAAAAAAAATCCGCAGGAAAATTTTCTTACAGAATTTTTTCCCAAGGAAAAAATTCCTGTGGATTTTATTTCCTTAGGAAATTTTGGAAACTTTCCTGCAAAAATAAAATCCGCAGGAAAATTTTCCTGTCGAATTTTTTCCCCAGGAAAAATTTCCAGTGGATTTTATTTCCGTAGGAAATTTTTCCTGCAGGTTTTTTTCGCAGGAAAGATTCCTACGGATTTCAAATTCACAGGAAAGTTTCCTACGGAAATCATATCCGCAGGAAATGTTTTAAAAATATAAATCAGCCACCTCTTATTTTTGCTAGTAACCATTCATCCGAACACTAAAACCATCTCTACATCTCCAGTAGCAGTCATCCTCCTCAGCACTTCTTCTCCTCAGCGGCCGTCATCCTTTGCAGTCTTCTCAGCGTGGATGCAAAAATGCTAATATGTTGATAATGAAACGAAACAGAATTCAAGAATAGATAGTTCATAAATGGAATAAAGTTATTGGCCGAAAGTCGCAGAATCAAAATTGGCCCGGTGGATGGAAGTTGGTACGAATATGAAAGTTAAGTGTGCTCACCCCAGGAGCAATTCCAGGATGGGTGACCTCCTAGGAAGTTGCCCCAGGAATCAGAAACTAAAAGATCAAGGTCCAAAAGGTCAAGGGTAAAATGAGAATTTATGAAAAGTTAGACTGTGAAAGGGCATTTTGGTCATTAAGAGAAAGTGTAAGGGCATTTTGGTCATTTGACCGAGTCAAATTCAAAGTCAAATAGTTGACCAAAAATCAGAAAAAGTCACAAATGCCCAAGAAATAGAGCAAAACTTACTGATTACCAGAAATTCAACCAATTGTTGAAATTTGGTCTGGATAAGGAATTATAAAATTTTAAAGATTCAAGGTTGAAAATATTTATTTAAGGTATCAGGAGTTCCCTAAGATCAAAAAGCAGGGTCTATAGAAATTCAGTGGAATTTATAGTATTTTACAAAATTATTACCTAAAGTACGATTAAGGCGATTTTCCCGAAAATGAGGAAAAATGCCCGAAAAATCCCCAAAAATACAATTTATTACAAAAATTAATTTGGGACAATTTAGAAGGTATTTTGGGGAAATATGAAGGACTAGAATATCAATGAAAAATATAGAAAATTATAAGGCCCTAAAAAGGATTTATTATGAAATTGCTCGTTTTTAGGAGTTTTCGGCAGAATAAAATATCCTGTTGATTTTGGATGGATCAAGAGACATTTTGAGGATGATGATTTGAATATATTTAAGAGAGAATTATGGAGATTAAATGAGGAAGAAAATATTTTCAGAAAAGTAGAAAAAGATTTACCGGAATAGAGTTATGTTTACTAGTAGAAAGTGCAATCGGTAGAAGTAACTGAAGAGGATCCAGTTTGGTTACTCCAACCAGATTTCTAACCCCTTAGTTACAGCCATAATGATGCCATTTTAAGTGACCAATGGGAGGAAGGAAAGTGTCATATGTGTGGCAAGATTTAAGCCCTTAGATCTCACAATTCAATCTCATCCTTCCATTCCTTTTTAAACATTTTATAAATATGATTTTCGTCCTCTTCCACCCCTCAAAACCGACCTTGGTGAGCAGAAAAAATAAAGGAGAGGACACCATTTTTTAGAGCAAGAGTAAGGAGAAGAGCTTGAGAAATCACAAGGTAAGATGAGTTACAACTCATGCTATATATCAAAATCTTCCTCTCAACTTCTTCTACAACTTCCATGGATTGGAATTTTGATTTGAGCTCTCTTTATCAAGTTTGAATGCTTAGGGTTATTGAGAGCAAAGTGAGAAAGAGAGGGATTTAGAGCTATTTATTGATGATAAAAGCCTCCTTGTGTTGTAAGGAGTGTTTTGATATATATATATATATATATATTGTGGTTGTTTGAGTTTGTTTTGTGATTTTGTAAATTTGGAAAATCTTGAAGTTCTAGGGGAGGTGCTGCCCAATTTTCCATTTGATATAGGAGAGATAAAATCAAGTTATACCATGATTGAATATGATTTTGGAAACAAGAATCAAGTGTTATAAGTGATGAAAGTTGAAAAATTCCATTTAAGGAATTTGTGTGCATGTCTCGGCCATGACTGGTTCAGAGGGAAGGAAGTTTCTTTTGATGATTTTGATGCTTCCAATGAGTCCAAAATGAGTTTTTGTGTAGGGTAAAAGTGGTCACAAGTTTGTGGAAACCCTAGAAGACATTAGTGACAAGTTAGGGTTTCTAAGGTTCTTAAAGTTCAAGAGTTGGTTCAAGGGAGTTTTACTTTGGTTTTTGTTTTGGGAAATGGCTTGAGATTAATGGCCATGATGTTGTTGATTATGTAGGCAAGTGTTGGGTGCAAGAGGATTAATTTTAAGGAGACCAAGAGAGCTTACAAGTTAAAAGGAAAGTTAAAGAGTAAAGGTAGCAAGACCTTCTAACTTAACTTTATGATGTGAAATTGTATTGAAACTTTGCATGACTTATTTTATGAGAATGAAAGTGTGAAATTGTGCTTGATGTGCTATGGGCATATGCATATCCATGTCTCATGTGTACATTTATTCCATTTATGCATTCACACTTTTTATGAAACATGTCATGCATTTTATGAAAACTTGTTAGAAAGTTTTGCTATTGGGATTTCTTTGAAATCTCACTCTCCCTCACTAACCATTTTTAGGTGGAGGCACTCTCAAGGGTAAGGAGAAAGTGGTTGATGCATGAGACAAATGATGATGTATAATGTTGTGGACTTTGTTAAGGACTTTATGTACTTAGTTTAAATGTTGTAATGTGTTATGCAATGTGACTTGTGGATGTATTATCGACTCATGATAATTAGTTTATGCTTTGAGAATACCTAATTACATAGGTTAAAATGGTTAAGAAAGGTTTAGAAATCAAAATGGTAAGTTATGAAGTTAATTAAGGTAGAAAATTGGTTAAGTGTTAAAAGTACAGTTGGTCATTTGCCTTACTTTACCCTGTCGAGAAATATAGCAAATGAACTCCAATTGAGATGAAAGTTTGTGGAAACATGGTTCACATTACAAGCTTTAAAACAATCTAAATATCACTGGAATTGGAGTTTTTTACAGAAAGTTATGACTGTCCAAAGTTGGCGAAAAATCACAGAAAAACCTGGGAAAAAGAAAAATTACCATATGAACAGTGATTTTTCACGAATTAATCTGTACCAATTGGACAAGTTACTGTTCAAATGAGTATTTTTCCCTCATAAAGGAATTTATAAGCTTCAAATAGAAGTTAGAACCACTCAATTTCGATTTTTTGAGAATTAGTTATGAATTTTCAAATTTGGCCCTAAAAACTGTGAATAGTAACTTTCTTAAAAATGAAAGTTTTCAATTTAGTCCCTTTTTACAATTTGAGTTACTTGAGGCCATGAATTGGCTCCAAAGAATTATAATGGAAGCTAAGAGGGATAAGTAAGAGGTGTTACACAAACCAAGTCATGCATCATTCAAAAGAATTTGCATAATAACTTAGATTAGAGTTAGATGATCTTGCTACCTTGAGTCTTTAATTCCCCTTAACTTGGATGCTCTCTTGTTCACTTTGGAAATTACTCTCTTGCACCAAACTTTTTCCTACACAATTGTCAACATAATGGCCATTAAACACAAGCCATTACCAAGGCAAAAATCAATGTAAACTCCCTTAAACTTCCCCTTGAATTACATAAGCCTTAAGACATCAAAACTTATCTTTAATGTTTTCTAATGTTTCCCGAAACTTGAGCTCACTATTACCCTACACAAAACCTCATTTTAAAGCCATTGGAAGCATTAAAATCATCAAAACAACACTCCTTCATCCACTTTCCAGAGTTGCACGAAAATCTTCCACAAGCACAATAACATGATTTTTCAAACTTTCAAATTATGAAATCACATATTCTTGATCCCAAACTCATTTCCATGGATTATATAGCTTGAATACACCTCTCCTACATCCATTAGAAATTTCGGCAGGATAACCCCTTAGGGTTTTGAATCCCAAAATTCTAAACAACAACCAAACAATAACAAACTACACACCAACATACTCCTTACAACACAAGGAGTGCTCTACACATGATTATTGGCTCTAAATCCCTCTCTTTCTAACTTTTGCTCTGAAGAACACAAATATTTGAATCTTGAAAAGGAGAGGTTTAATCCAAATTCAAATCCATGGAAGTAGTAGAGGAGGTTGCAAGGATCAAGAAAAGGTATAGGTTTGAATGGAAGAAGCTTTTACCTTGGATTTTCTTGTGATTTTTCCTCTCTTCTTCCTCCTTAGAATGACGCCATTTTCCCTTCTCTTGGGCTGCTGAATTTCGTGTAGAAATGGCTGGGAAAGAAAAGGAAAAATCAGTTTTAATGAAATCACAAAGTTGATCCAAGGGCTAGGATTTAAGATTGATTAATGAGAGAGATATAAGGGCTTATATTCTTCCACATATAAGACGTATGCTTGGCTCTTATTGGCTCTCATAAAGCTATAATTATTGCTGCACATGGGGTGTAAAAAATCTGGTTGGGGTTTAGTTACACTAACCAAACCAATCGCCATTCTGTTACTTCTACCGATTATAATTTTTACCGGTAAACATAGCTTTATTCCGGTAAATCTTTTTCTACTTTTCTGGAGATATTTTCTTCCTCATTTAATATCCATATTTTCCTCTTGAATATAGTAAATTTATTATCCCAAAAATACCCCATTGATTTCCTCAAATTTTACAGGATTATTTTATCATGTCCAAAACCCCTGAAAACAAGCAATCGGAGGGTAAAATACTTTTAGGGCTTTAAAAATTTCTACATTTTTCACTGATACTCTAGCCCTTTTTCTTTTCCCAAAATTCTCTCTAGATTGTCTAAAATTAATTTTTGAAATAAATTATATTTTGGAGATTTTTGGGCCTTTTTCCCGATTTTCAGGGAAATCGCCTTAATCGTACACCGGGCAATAATTTTATTAAATACTATAAAATTCACTGAATTTTTCTACACCCTAAACTCAACTGATTAAGGTCTCTTGATACCTCAAATAATTATTTTCGGCCATTAATCTTCAAAAGTCTATAAATAAAATTCTACGCCGATTTTCAACAATTCGTAGAATCTCTGTCAATCAGTGAGTTATGCTTTATCTTTTTGGCCTATGTGAATTTTTCTAATATTTTGGTCAACGGTTGAATTTTTGACTTTGACTTTTTCAAATGACCAAAATGCCCTTACACTGTCTAACTTTTCGTGATTCCCATTTTGCCCTTGACTTTGTCGCCCTTGATCTTTTGTGTAATGACCTTTGCGTACCTCCCAGTAGGTCACCCATCTTGAGATTGCTCCAGGGTGACCATGCTTAATTGCGGACTTCTCATAAAATTTCTCCTGATGAGCTATGTCTGACTTTAGGTTATCCAGCCCATCAACATCAACTTTTTCCGCTCTGTCTATCTGTGGGCTTTAACTTGACTTTTGACTACTGGTTTGGCCCTTTTTATCTAATGACCATATTGCCCTTGGTCTTTATACTTAATGACATTTATGTCCCTGGCTTACATTCTTAGTAATTTTAAAGCCTTATGACTAAATTGACCAGGGTCTCTTTGGTTCATTAACATCTTCTCTTTTTGTATTTTTATTTCTGGGCCTTATCTCATATCTATCGGTTTGGCCTCTATTTTAATTTACTGAAAGTGGTGGATTTTAAATTCCTCTCCTCCTTAAAATAAATTTCGTCCTTGAAATTTACACATCTGAGTCAAAATCTTAAGCTGTTAACTTTCATCTTTTCTTTCATTTTCTTCACTTACTTTCTCTAGCGCAAGCCCTTGCCAGAGTACTTTTATAGTTAACTGGGAAATAGAAATTCCTAATGTATGAGACTCAGACTTGGGGGTAAGGCCAAACAATAACTATTCTTTCATCTTTAGATATTCTATACATTTCTTTGACTAGGCTTATTTAGTCTTAAAGACTGACATAATTTTCATTATTGGAGATACCCTCAAAGGTATTTGATCTCCAACTTTAACTTTAACAGTTGTTTTCTCTTATTGACATGAATAAATTCTGATTTGTAACATCTCTTCGGCTTTATCTGCTTAGCCGTTTCATCATTGTCTCAGAATCATGCCAATTTCTCTCTTTACTAAAGCTTTTTAATCTTCATTATCCGACCTTTATTTTTGAAAAATAACATTTATGAGGCAATCTTATTTATTCCCTAAATTTCAATGTTCATTTCATTTGGTCAGCCTCATTCTTTACCGACTTTTACTATTTGCAACCCTTCTTTTTCTTTACTTTTAACTCACCCTTGTTTCTCTTCTTTCCAAACTTGGTGAGTTCGTATAATTTCTAGGGTTCTCTATCTTTCTTCCTTAACTTATACCTATAGCCTCATAATAGGCTTTAGAGAGACGTAATACTCCTTTGAGTTATCACATTCCTTTCTAAACTTCAGCACTCCAATAGTGAGTTTTTAAGATTTCTCACTTACCTTGGCTCTTCTGTGCTTTCATAGTTCAGAGAAACTTTTACTTTACTTTCTAGATCTCACGTTATTTAACTAGCCTCGTGATCAATTATTCGCAATTATACTGGAGGCTTTAAGCTTCAATCTGTGAAGCTTTCTGATATTCTTTGCTTCTCAACTTATCTTTCTCTTTAACTAGCCTAATTATCACTCATTCAGGACTTACAGTTTTGCCTTCACTTTCTTTACTTTCTTGCCTGAGGAATTGGGAATAAGCTCATCTTGATTGACAGTCAGTTATCTACGGAAATAATTAAGGGTACTCTCCCTATAGTAGCTAACCATCGTGAGGACGCCTTCTTATCTTAATCTTAGCCCCTGGTCATTTCATTCTTATGTCCCAAAGAGCAGTGTAATGCTTATGACCTTGAGCCATAAAGGCTCTCTTCTTGCTTTAACTAGGTCTACAGACCTTAAGAGCTCTATTGCCCTTATGGAGGCTTATCGCCTCTTCTTATCTCTGGAACTTCTGATATTATAAGCTAAGGTTAAGTCGTCTATCCTCAATGGTAGCTAGTCTGATAATTCCTTAAGATTAATTGTAGAAGCCAACATGTCTTCTTAGGCTTTGCTCAATCCTCTTTTCCTCTTACACTTCACTAGAGCATTTCCTCTTTTTCCTTTCGTGCTTATTAACTCATTCTTCTTAGGCCATATCTCTTTTGCTATACTGTTTGAACTCTTAGATACTGATTCATTCAACTTCCGTTCTATGCGAATCTGCTATATCTCAGGATTCAACAATCCTTACTACTTCTTTTCTGATCATTACTATGATGTTGCAGATAGAGGACTTGCATTTTGTTCATCTTACTGGTTTAACTGGTACCCATAAATTTAAGGGATTCTATCCCTGACTATTATTAGTTCATTTTCTCTCTTTTTGTATTGGGAATGGTTTATTCCATATGCCCTGCTTTTACTACTTTCCTTCTTTTATGGGACAACATGAGAGGCTCATAATGGTTTCCCATTGGAGTTCTATCTATTTCCTATCTATCAGGAATATGCTTCTCCCTGTCTATCAGGAAGTAGTTCGCCTAACTGTGGCGACTAGTCCCACCTGATCCCTGTCTATCAGGGTTCTGCCTTTCTTCCTGTCTATCAGGGAGTGGCTCACCTAACTGCGGCGATCTTACTTAGCATGAGCCTAACTACAGCGATGGCATAGGAAAATCACCATCCCAAACTTTAGAGAGATACTTTTTGGCTAAAACATTTTCTGGTCTGCTTTCTGTTGGGTACTTCCTCTCCTCATCATAACGCAACATACTTTATCCCAATCAGGGAATCTTTCTCAAGCTTTCTTACTTATATAGCTGTGGCATTTATTAATGAGAATTTCATTTCTCATTTTCATACTTAGCCTGAGAATCACACCCTTCTACGATGCCTGAAAACATAGTGAAATATCACTAGTTTAAATTCTTTGCTTAAGGCATCTCTAAGTTCTGCATTACTTGCCTTTACTTTTCTGGGGTATGTCATATCACTTCTTTCTCTTTCCCTCATCATCTGCACCATTATGATGCACTACCTAACTTTTTCTCCGGTAGCTTTTAAGATTCCTTGACCAATTCAGCCATGGTTATTTCAACTTTACAATTTATTCTCGAAGGAATCTTTTATCATATAAGGATTTAAGCCTATATACTAGCAGATAATTCATCACGAAGTATCCTCAAACTCCACTGCTAGTACTATGCCTTTATCACTGTTGATCTTGGGCTAACTTAAATTGTGAAGTTTATGGTGGTTACTGAAATTACTACTGCTGCTGCTGCTATGTCTATCACAGTCTATCTGGCTTACTCTTAATAATCATAAAGCCCTTTAGCAGCTCTAGTACTTTTGGTACTGTCTATTTTCTAATTTCTTTAGAAAATTAACCACAACTTATTCAGCATATGCCCAACTCATTCTCATACTTAGCTGTCATAAATTATAGCCCAAAACAGCACTTTTCATCATAACTGTTCTTCAACTATTCTTACCTTATATCTCTATTTACCTCTAGCATTAGAATTACTAAACAAGATTCCATTACTATACCTATCCTGTCTTTTTTTTTTTGCTTCTGTAACTCTTTGAACTTCTAGGTGATTCTAATGTATATAACTTTATCTCTAATAACATGTATTTTGTCTAGCACAAGATCATAACCTAGCTCACTAATAGCTTAGGATGTCTAATAACCTCAAACGTTGCTGGACTATCAGAGATTCTTTCCATGATCATCTCCTCTATCTCATTTCTAGAGGTAAAGCTCCTTCTCATCTGATATCCCCTGCCTCAAAGCAGGATTTGGAGGGATATAACATTTGTTTTTTAATATGATTATTTTCTCGGAGGTTTCATTGAATTCTTTAACTTCTTCTTGACTCATCTGAGTCTCTATACTCGGAGTAAACTAATCCTCTTTCCGAGCTTTTTTTAATCTCATCCTCTATATCACTGAGGATCTGAGTGTTTCCATATCTGTAAATAACTCAATATACCCCAAATTCTAAAGTTCTATATAAGCTTTCACTCTTTTATCATGATCATAGCCACCTACACTGTCTTTCTACTTTAAAACATCGGTAACTACATTTACTTTGCTCAGATAATACTTATTCAGTAGTCGTAGTCCTTGAGCAATTATGTCCAATGTCCCTGTCTCAAGTTCAGCTCTTTTCGATCTTGTAAATACTTGAGACTCTTATGATCATAGTATGGCTTAATAGTTGCTCCACATAACTAGTGCCTCCATATCTTTAAAGTATAAACTATAGTTGCCAGCTCCAAATTATACGTATAAATATTCTTGTCATTTCACAGAAAAAGACTGGTTCTTTCTTGTGAGCTTAATTGGCAGCAAGGCAATCCGAGAGAAGTTTTTGTATAAAACATCTATAATAATTTGCTAGGCCCAGAAAGCTCTTGACTTCGGTTATTGTCCTAGGAAAATCTTATCACAGAAAAAGACTAGTTCTTTCTTGTGAGCTTAATTGGCAGCAAGGCAATCCGAGAGAAGTTTTTGTATAAAACATCTATAATAATTTGCTAGGCCCAGAAAGCTCTTGACTTCGGTTATTGTCCTAGGAAAATCTTATCACAGAAAAAGACTAGTTCTTTCTTGTGAGCTTAATTGGCAGCAAGGCAATCCGAGAGAAGTTTTTGTATAAAACATCTATAATAATTTGCTAGGCCCAGAAAGCTCTTGACTTCGGTTATTGTCCTAGGAAAATCTTATCACAGAAAAAGACTAGTTCTTTCTTGTGAGCTTAATTGGCAGCAAGGCAATCCGAGAGAAGTTTTTGTATAAAACATCTATAATAATTTGCTAGGCCCAGAAAGCTCTTGACTTCGGTTATTGTCCTAGGAAAATCTTATCACAGAAAAAGACTAGTTCTTTCTTGTGAGCTTAATTGGCAGCAAGGCAATCCGAGAGAAGTTTTTGTATAAAACATCTATAATAATTTGCTAGGCCCAGAAAGCTCTTGACTTCGGTTATTGTCCTAGGAAAATCTTATCTCAGTACCGCCTTCACTCAGCGTAGTCCACTGCAACCCATTCCTGAGAGACCATGTGCCCTAGGAGTTTTGCTTCTCTTATTTTCCTAGGCCAATTCCAACTCAATACTACCTTTACTCGGTGCTATCCACAGCTACTCCTTTATGAGTGATCACCTATCCTAGGAATTTCACCTTTAATAACTATAACTTACTGAGCTTAGCATAAAAAATTTTCTTTCAAAACAATTAATAAAATTCTTAGATGCCTTTTTTATATTCCTTTAAACATCCGGAGTGCACTATGGCATCATTTATAAGTCTACAACAAACTGGTCTAGGTATTGTCAATATGCACAATTCATGTAGTTCATGGAAACTGCAGGGGCACTCATTAAAACATATAGCATTCTTATAAACTCATAATGTTCATATCTTATACGGAATGCCATCTTAAAATGTCGTCAGCTTTAACTAGGAGCTAGTGATAGTCTGATCTGAGATCAATATAAAACTCTTGCCTTTCCTTTCACAAAGAAAACTGTGGCTTTCCAAGGTAAGACACTGGGTCTAACAATCCCCTTCTCTAATAGCTCTTCTATCTGCTCTTTATCTCTTTCCTCTCAATTGGAAACATTCCATACGGAATCTTAGAAATCGGGTTCATTCTTGGTACTACATCAATAGCGATCTCCACCTCTCTCTCTGGAGGCAATTCGCTGATTTCTTTTGGAAATACATTTAAGAACTCTCCAACTATCAGAATATCACTAAGGGACTCTTTAACTTCAATCTCAACTGGGGAGGAAGTCCCTACTGCGCATTCAGCGGCTAATCAAGCTCAAAGGCCTCTCTGGCCTTTTCTATTTGGCTAAATAAAGTCTTTGTCTTTGAGGAGGAAAGTAGTTCCATAATTCCATGGGTATTCAATTCCAGATTATGTTAAGTAAAATCAATTTACAGCATATGAGTTTCCCATAAACTACTCCTCAGGGCAATTTCTGTAGTTTAAACTTTAATCTTTTGGTTGCCTTTGCATCTCACTTGAATCTCGTGATGATACTATCAAAGTAGTTCCTATCCAGATGAAGTGTATCCGGGGTTCTCTACGATTTCTGGATCCTCTTCTTCTATTAGGAGCTCTTCCTTCGGTACCAGCATCTCTACCGGACTTACGGGTTCTAGACAACCTGATCCAGCTTATATGCCTTTCTAGCACAACTGGATATATGCTAACCGAAACCCTCGTCCATGTAGAGTGGTACTCTCAGAGTCCTTGGGTGTTAGCATCCAACATGAGCTATAGAGAAGCAATCATATCAATCACTAAACCTTTATATGTTATCCCATGTATATTCTAGTAGCTTTTGTGCTAGCTCCTTATCCTTTCAAACACTTCATTTAGATTCTGAAATGATTCCACCACTTTGGAACCAATCTCTGAAGGTTCCTTCTTGTCATGTTCTTCCATAGGTATACTTAGCTTTTCATGTTTAGCTAGTCACATTAATTCATAAACTCATGAATATGAAACATAACTAACTAACATATCATCATAAGAGACAACCAACATATATTATAACACTTAACATTTAATATAACAAAGCATCGCATGTTGATTACTAGTGCACAACATATCATTTAACAATGCACAACCTAGCAAATAATAATGCAAATATTGTATTACAAATCAAATCAAATCTTAAACCTTTGCTCTGATACCAAAAACAGTGTAACACCTCTTATTTATACCTCTTAGCTTCCATTATGATAATTTGGAACCAATTAATGGCATCAAACACATTACATTGTCAAAAGGGACCAAAATGAAAACTTCATTTTTAAGAAAGTTACTATTCACAGTTTTTAGGGCCAACTTTGAAAATTCATAACTAAATCTACAAAAATCAAAATTGAGTTGTTCCACTTCTATTTGAAGCTTATAAATTCCTTTATGAGGGAAAAATACTCATTTGAACAGTAGCTTGCTCAATTGGTACAGATTCGTTCGTGAAAATGTACTTTTCATGTGGTAATTTTTTATTTTCCCAGGATTTTCTGTGATTTTTCGCTAAATTTGGACAGTCATAATTTTCTGTAAAAAACTCCAATTCCAGTGATCTTTGGCTTGTTTTAAACCTTGTAATGTGAGCTAGTTTTCAACAAAATTTCAGAGCATTTTAAGTTCATTTACTCTGTTTCCCGATAGGGCAAAGTAGGGAAAATAACCAACTTCACTTCCAGCACTTGGCCAAATTTCTACCCTACTTAGCTTCATAAATTACCATTTTGATTTCTAAACCTTTCTTAACCATATTAACCTATGTAATTAGGCATTCTTAAAGCATACACTAATTATCATAAGTCCATGGTACATACACAAGTTACATTACATGCCATACTACAATTTCAAAACATAACAACATAAAGTTTACAACATAATCCACATTAATACACATCAAACTTGGCTTCAAGGATCAATAACTTTCTCCTTACCATTTGATGTTCTTCCACCTAAA
>JANTPZ010146967.1:0-17019 GCA_025593235.1 Vachellia pachyceras
ACAAGTCATGGTGGGGATATAGAAGGAGGTCACTGTGTGCATCTCCGGACCCATTCGAATTGTTAGGGTTTATGATTTCGAAAACTTAGTGTGAAAAGTAATTACTTTACCTAATCCTTTGCGAACTGTGATGGCCCAATTCGTTTTCAAGAGGAACTTATCATAACACTTCCATTTTTATTCCATTTCTTCCTAATTTTTCCTCCCCAATCCAAAAATACCAAAAACAAGTTTTAATTTCTGCATTTAGATTAGTAGATTAGTTCATTCCAAACCAAAACCCTATTTGTATTTTGCATTGCAAACGTAAGCATAAGCTAAGAACTTTTGGCGCGCGACTTGCTTCTGGTGAGAACGACCCTGGGTTGCAACTATACAACCCTTGGAGATTATAAATTTAATTCTTGGCAAATTTTCAAGGTTGACCAACGACACTGTTTTGCTATTTGCGAGACAGGGCACGCCACGTACCAATAATTCTTAGCTTGTGATAATGTTTGCAATGCAAATACAAAGGGGTTCAATTGGAATTAAACTATGTTCCTAGATTATCTACAAAATTAAGACTTATTTTTGGTATTTTCTTGGTTGAGGATGAAAGTAAAGGTAGCTTTGAGAAAGATAAGTGTGTGTGTGATGATGAGTGCCTCTTGAAAAAAAAGTGTTCCATCATAGTTTGCAAAGGATGAGGAAAAGGAAATGGCTTTCACACTAAGTTTTCAAAATTAAAAACCCCAACAATTCGCATGGGTCCGGAGCGTCATACGATGATCTCCTTCTAAATCCCCACACGACTTGGTGGGTTCGAAACAACATGAAATGAACTCGATCCCATGAAATCCCTTAAGACCACTTGTGTGTGTACGAAAATCGCATAGTGACAAAATCAATTCCATACATTGTTGACTCTAAAACCAAGCACAACTAGGATGATAGAAGAGAACAACAAGACTTCATCAAATAAGCAAAATGAACTCCATTCTACTTTGTCAATCATAAAGCAACTCAATACACAATAATCCAAGTTTGGCTCAACCAAGACCAAGTATTTACACACAAATTACAAAGTCCAACTCGGAATCCTAGTAATCTATAGTGTAAACACAGATTGAAAGTAAATACTCCCCTTTCGGCACTTCGAACTCCGGCTCACTTCATCTTCAAGAGGATGGAGATGTTCAGCTCCTCATGGGTGATGGAAACGAGCTTTGAGCTGATGAATGTAACATGATAGATGGATGGATGATGAAGAAATGAGGTGAAATGATGTTAGTGTGTGAATATGGTGAATGGAGAATGAGGTTTCTCTCCTCCTTTTCTCTCTCAATGCTCTCTGCAGCCTTCTCTTCTTCCCCTTTTCGAAAATACCTTAATTCAGCATAATAAACAGTCCTGGGTCGGATCCATCAAGCGGGGTCAGGTTATTTTCCTTCTGAGGTAAAAATTCGGGTACTGCACGATATTCGCCGCGGCGAATCTCACCCGAAAGTTCTTGTATGGCTACTTGAACTTTGGCCGGGGCGAATATTGAATTGCGCCACGGCGAACTTCTCCAGAGCTGCTTCCCTTGCCCTTTTGTAAGGAGTTCCTGAAATGAAATAGCAAATATGGGCATTATCATTTGCTCATGATGCAATTTAGGCACAATAAATCATTATTCATGGCATATGCACTCAAAATCACACTAATCCAAGTCAATAACTCCTAATCTCAACTTAAGCACAAAAAGGGTCATGTATGGGCTAAAATTGATTCTAAGACTCTGAAAATTCAAGTAGAAAACTAATACAAATAAAGCTCAATCACTCACACTCTAGTGGGGAGTCGGTCTAATTGTGACTCATACTTTAGTGGGGAGTCGGCCTAGATCCAGGAGGGAGGCCATGTTTTATTATGACTCACACTCAAGTGGGGAGTCGGCCTAGGCCCAGGTGGGAGGCCAGGAGTAATATGGAGGAGTAAGTTGGAGGGATCATTTGTGCATTCTGATTGTATTGAATGGGAAACATTATTTTGTTTGAATATTGTATATTAGCACTGATTCATTGACTTATAATCCCGTATTGTATATTCTATGAATTGATTGTTGGTTACTGGGACTTTATGTCTCACCCTCTCGATATTTATTTTTTTTCAGAAAAGGAACTTAGTGGTTTAAGGCGTGAAGGGAAGGGGCCAACAGTTTGATAATAGCTATCACTGTAGGCTTAATAGTTAAGCTATTTCAAGGAGAAATGTATATTTCCAAACTTATAGGGCTTGCATAATTTGATTATACCTTTATGATTATATTATGAAATTGTACTCATTAATAATTTGTCTTGTGGTATGTGTGAAATATCAAGGATTGTTCTGAGGAATATATGGTTAATGAGATTATTAATAATTGTTCTAGTTTGTGATTGATGATGGTGACTTGTGGGTGAGTTTTGTACCCTGAGTCAGAATGATACAGTGAATTGTGAATGGTTTGTGGGCTGGGTGTCTCACCTATAACTTTTATGCCCTGGACCTTGAGGATTTAATAATTAATTGTGTTTAAATGTCTGGTTTGTTTGAAATTACAAATGGTATCAAAAGGGATTACGAGTTACATAATCAATTTTGAATATAATATATGATTAAATTGTTTTTGGGGGTTACATTAAGCCCCAGAAATAAAAGTACAGAAAGAGAAGATGTCAATGGACCAAAGAGGCCCTGGTCAATTTAGTCCTAAGGATTTGAAATTACTATGAATGTAAGCCAGGGACATAAATGTCATTAAGTATAAAGACCAAGGGCAATATGGTCATTGGATAAAAGGGGCAAACCAGTAATCAAAAGTCAAGTTAGAGCCCACAGATAGAAAGCACGGAAAAAGTTGATGCTGATGGGTTGGATAACCCAAAGTCAGACCTGGCTCATCGGGAGAAATTTTATGAGAACTCCGCAGTTAAGCGTGCTCACCCTGGAGTAGTGTAAGGATGGGTGACCTCCTGGGAAGGACCCAAAGGTCATTAATCAAAAGATCAAGGGCGAAAAACTCAAGGGTAAAATAGGAATTACAAAAAGTTAGACAGTGCAAGGGCATTTTGGCCATTAAGAGAAAGTGTAAGGGCATTTTGGCCATTAAGAGAAAGTGTAAGGGCATTTTGGCCATTTGACAAAGTCAAAGTCAAAAAGTCAACCGTTGACTAAAATATCACAAAAAGTCACAGATGCCCAAAAGATAGAGCAGAACTCACTGATTAATAGAGATTCGACAGATTGCTGAAAATCGGCCTAGAATTTTATTTATAGGATTTTGAAGATTTAATGGGCGAAAATAATTATTTGAGGTATCAGGAGACCTTAATCAGTTGAGTTCAGGGCATAGAAAAATAAAATGAATTTTATAATATTTTATAAAATTATTGCCCAATATACGATTAAGGCGAGTTCCAAGAACGGAGGGAAGAAGGCCCAAAAATGCCCGAAAATCCTAAAAATATAATTTTATTCAAAAATTATTTTTAGACAATCCGGAGGGTAATTTGATGAAAGGAAAATGGCTAGATTATCAGTAAAAATTATAATAAATTTTAAAGTCCTAAAAATTATTTGCCCGTCGGAAATACGTTTTTCAAGGATTTTCGGCAGGATAAAAATACCTTGTTAATTTTGAACGAATTTCAGGGGTATTTTTGGATAAATATTTTGCCATACTAGTAAATGAATTATGGAGATTAAAAGAGGAATAAAACATCTCCAGAAAAGTGGAAAAAGATTTACTGGAATAAAGTTATGTTTACCAGTAAAAGTGTAATCGGTAGAAGTAACCGAACGGTAACTAATTCGGTTAGTGTAACCAAGTTCCAACCAGATTTTTTTACCCCATGTGCACCCAATGATGACACCTTTATGAGAACTAATTGGATGGAAGCACATGTGGATGTGGTGTTGCAATATCAACCCTTAGATTAAACTTGTAAGTTAAGGCTAAATCCCAACCAACCATTCATTCCAAATGAAGAGCTTAAGTTAAGAAAGGATTTTTCCTCTTTCCTTGGCCATTTTGGATGAAAATTCCAGCTGCAAATGGAGGAGGAAGTGACACCATTGAAGAGCTTGAGAATGAAGAAGAAGAGCTCACAATATATAAGGTAAGAGGACTTTCCAACCGAACCTATACATTTTCTTGATCCTTGGAGCTTCCTCTACCTTTCTATCGGTTTAGATTTTTGGTTTTGGCTCTCTTTTGGTGGCTGGAAAGTTAGGGTTCTTGAAAGGAAAAATGGAAAAGAGAGGGATTTAGAGTAAACTAAGGTTGGAAAACACTCCTTGCATGATAAGGAGTAGATTGATGTATATATTGCTTGGGTTTAATGATTGTATAAATTTTTGGAATCTCAAACCCTAAGGGGAGGTGCTGTCCAATTTTATATTTGATGAGGAAGAGTTGTTTTTGAGTTAAATAATGCATGAGAAGTGTTTTGGGATCAAGAATATGTCATTATATGTGAAGAAAGTTTGAAAATCACAAGTGTGTGCTTGTGTTCTGTTTTTCGGTCAGATATGGAACGTGGGGAAGGAGTTGGATTTTGATGATTTTGATGCTTCCATTGAGTTTAGAAGGCAAAATTGTGTAGGGTATAAGTAAGAGAAAGTTTTGGGAAGCATTAGAAATCTAATATTAAGTTACAAAGCTTTAAGGTGCTTAAAAAGGGCGAGAGATTACATTGCGTTTTTGCAATTCTTTTGCCTTGTTGATGATATGAAAATGATGATTATGTTATTGAATGGTGTTTAGGAAGTTGAGAAGCTAAGGAACCTATTGGGAAAGTTCCCCAAGAAAGCTTCAAATTCAAGGGGGAATTAAGAGGACAAGGTAGCAACATTCCTAACTTTGGCATCTACTTTGCATTGAATTATGAAACCTTACTTGTGTGAAAGCATGATGGATGTTATGCAATGATTGTCTTAACTTGGAAAGTTGATTGATTATTCTTGTTACATGGCATACTCGATCTCATTATTAATCATGCACGTAGATGTATTATTAGAGTGTTTGCTACTAGGATTTCCTTGAAATCTCACCCTCCCCCACTAACCATTTTAGGTACAAGCACAAGCAAGGGTAAGAGCAAGGTTTATGGTGATTGAAGATGGCTTAGATGTATGTTCTTGCTTGTGGAATTTTGTGTGATATGGTGGGAACTTTGTGTTGAGAATTGATGTAGTTATGTAATTTTAAACCTCTACATATGTGGTAGCCCAAAAGAGGTGAAAGCATGCTCTAATTATAGGCTAATTCATGTTTAATTATGAGCAAAAGAGGAAAGAAAACCAGCTTGCCTAAAGGAAGAAAAATGGAAATGATAAGGGTGTATAGAAGTGTAGTATGGTTGGTCAAACCCTGTACTTTGGTATGACGTTAAACAAGGTAAATGAACTCCAAATGAGTTAAATTTTTCCAGAAAAATAGTTCACATTGCAAGATTTAAAATTAGCTAAAGAACACTGGATTTGGAGTTTTGTATGAAAAGTTATGATGTTCCAAAGTTTGAAGAAAATCATAGAAAAACCTGGGAAAATAGAAAAATTACCAAATGAACAGTGAATCTTTGCGCAATAAACTGTATTAATCGAGCAAGTTAATGACCCAATGAGTATTTTTCCCCTATAGAGGAACTTATAATCAAATAGAAATTGGTACCACTCAATTTCATTTTTTTCTAGAATTAGTTATGAATTTTCAAAGTTGGGCCAAAATTCAATGAATAGTAACTTTTAAAAACCAAATTTTCAGATTTGATTTCTTTTGACTTTTTAAACTATTCAAGGCCCAAGATTGGTTCCATAATAATATAAAATGAAGCTAAGGGGTTAGATAAGGTATATTACAACTTTAACCTTATACTCGAGTTTCAACTGAGAGTATTGAAACACATAATCATTTTAACTCAAATACTCTAGTGCAGACAGTCAATACTTGAGTATTATCAACACTTTAATAACAACTCGAGTGTCATTTCAAAGTATTGGATTTTAACAAGTTTCCAAAGCTCAAATACTCGAGTTTCAAGAAATAATGCTTGAGTATTCTCAATACTTTTATACAAACTCGATTACTCAGACTTAGAACTCGAGTGCTTCAGCATAAACTCTTAGCAACAGCAAACTAAACTTCATAATTTCTAAAATCACAAATTAATCATTTTGTTTTCATCAAAATATGATATCAACAGATTTTACTTGGTTGTCGTTATGCCACTTGTCATCTCCTTATTGCTTAGTAAAAAGTGATTTTTGGCTTCCCCTACAAGCTTGGTTAGGCTAACTGGCTCCATTACTATCCAGTTACTTGATCCAGTTACACGTACTTCGGTAAAGTAACCTTTATCCGGGTAACTTCCTTTTTACTTTTCTGGAGATTTTCTCTCTCATGTGGCACCATTCCCTAGGCCTCCTTGCTTAGGTGGCATCATGTCCTAGTCCAAAATATCCCCGGGTTTTCCTCATAACTCGTCAGGATTCCTCGATTCTGACGAAACATTGTAAAACGTGCTTTTGGCAGCCAGTTTGACTTTAGGGCATGAAAAATTCCTAGAATTATCCCTGATACTTTAACCCTTTTCGGTTCCTAAAAATCCTTTTTGGATTTTCCATAATTAAGTTTCATAGAAAATCCTTTTTTCACGGTTTTTGGGTACTTTGTTCTCCGAACTAAGGAACTACCTTTACCGGATAATAATTTTATTAAATACTTTAGAACCCATCTAAACTTTTCTTAGTTCGGGTCTCTGGTGTTAGAGGACTCCTACTACCTCAAATAATTATTTTTCAGGTCGTCCAGACCTCTAAAATCCCTTAATTACGAAAATGCCACTACCTTTTTCTATTCTTTCTTACTTCCTCCATATTTGCCAGAATGCTATTACCTTTTTCTACTCATTCTTACATTTCCTTTAATTACCAAAATGCCATTGCTTTTTAATGACATTAATGTCCTGAGCCTTTTTAATCTAAATGACTATTTTACCTTTGTCATGTTAGTGTAGGATTTGACCAAGATGGGGGTGAATTGGTCAATTTAAAAATTAAACTGAAAAACACTGAATTAAAACAATTTCACCGAGTAAAGTAAAGAGGAGATGAACACGGGAGATTTATACTGGTTCGGTCCTTCTGACCTACGTCCAGTCTTGAGAGCACCTCTGATCTTTTCAATCCACTAACCACCAACAAAGAAGGCCAATGCCTTTACAATGGAGAATCACACTCCCCTTACAATAAGCAATAAAACAGAGTCTCACACTCTCTGTTTTCTGACAAATTCACTGCCCAATAAATTCAAGGTCCCAATCTTGAATTTCTCACAGATTTATAGTAAGTATTGCTCAACGAACTCTCTCAAAGAGTAGATAGCTAATGCTGAAGTTCAGAAGAGAATATTGAGAAATTTACAGAGAATATAATTAATGCCTTTGAATGCTCGGAAATGTTCGTCGTCTCTTTTTCTATAATGAATGTTTGGTCCTTTTATAGATGAGAAGTAATGAAGTGCCGTTAGAGACAATTTAATGTCCGTTACTCTCATCAACTACCTCTTCGTCTTCACCATTAATGTTACATTAAATGCGTTTCAGGAATGTTGGTGACGACGGCTGATTCATGCAATTTGTCTGCAAAAGCATGGACAACTTTTTCTCTTCCTATGATTCTGAGTTTCTGCATTTATGATGGCAGGTGAGATTCAAACATTGTTAATCACCAATAGGAAAGTTACAGAGAGCATTTAAAAGGTGTTAGAGAAAAATAGCCGTTGAGAAAAGCAATACTTGAGTTTTGTTACACAATACTCGAGTGATAACTAAGCACTTTGAATTTTATAAAACAATACTCGAGTATTTTGTTTCAATGCTTGAGTTTTTATAATACTTTTGAAATTGCTCAAGTGTTTGCTGAGAGTGTTGCAGAAATTTTTGAATACAAACACAAATACTCGAGTGTTAAAACTTTTGTACTCGAGTGTTAAGAACACTTTCAGTTGCTACTCGAGTGTTCAGAAGAGAACTTGAAGTGAAGTCTTTTGAGATGTCACAATACTTGAGTGTTGGGAACATAGTACTCAAGTGTTATAACTTCTCTTACCATTACTTGAGTGTTTTGATGGAAGTGTTATGTTTTGAAAAAAAATGCTCGATACTCGAGTATTGAAAACCCAATACTCGAGTGTTTGTCAACACTTTCATCAAATGCTCGAGTGTTCTGCTTGAAGTGTCATGTTTGAAAATTTTGCCCGATACTCGAGTGTTGCAAACTAGCACTCAAGTGTTGGCAATGCTTCTATCACAATTCGAGTGTTCTGATTCAAGTCAAGTGCTGTGACTTGAAAAACATCTAAATACTCAAGTATTCCAAAACAATACTCGATTGTTACCAATACTTTCATATGTAACTTGAGTATTCTGCATCATGTGAAGCATAGTTTTTGAAAATAAAGCTCAATACTCGAGTATTAAAAACACAATACTCGAGTGTTGCTAACACTTCAACATTAATACTCGAGTTTCACTTGAAAGTATTCACTCGAGTGTATTAGAAACCTCACTCGAGTGTTGACAACACTTCTACCTAATACTCGAGTTTTTCACTCAAAGTGTTGAATCACAGAACCATTTTAACGTACAATACTCGAGTACCAGAATTCATTACTCGAGTATTCTCAACACTTTCATCAGTGACTCGAGTGTTGTCTGAAAGTATTGATTTTTAACACATGAAAAAGGTTTAATACTCGAGTTTCAAACCACAATACTTGAGTATTCCAAATACTTTCATACAAACTCAATTACTGATGCACATAACTCGAGTGTTTCAAAATAAACACTTAATCAATAGCAATTCAAGCTTTATAATTCCTAAAATCATTTTATTATCATCAAAATATGGCATCAACATGTCATTTATACCAATTGATCGTTTTGCCCTTTAGTCATTCTTAGAATTCTCAAGACTTAGGGACTTAGTCAATTATGATCTTTCTTATCCATAGGAATTTGGCTTATCAATATTTCCTATCTATGTGCCTTAAATAATCTCATAACTATCAGTTTGACCTTTATTTCCGTTCTTGAAATTTGGGATATTACAATTTTCCATCCTCAATTTTCATTCCACTAGTGTCCTGAATTAATTTTCGCATAAAAACCTTAATTAAGGGGTTTTCAAGCTTTTCCTTTCCATTTTAAAGAACCATTAAATAATTATCAAAAATCCATTATGAGGCCATTTATGTCTTTTTTACCCCTATTCTACCTCAGTTACTGCTCAAAGAATTATTTCCTTCATTTCTAGGTTTTCATAATCAATTTTTATATTGGGAAAATTACCAAAATGGCCGCCCTTCTAATTTTTCAAGTGACCATTTGTGCCTTACCTTTTCTACATTTGCGAAAATGACCGTTTTGACCTTTCTTTCCATTCTAATTCAACATTTACCCTTTACATTCATTCTCTTTCACTTCCATGACCCTTAATTCAACTGTACCTACTCATTTAGCATTTATGTCCAGTTATAGAAAATGCGTATATTACAAATTGCATAGATATTCAAGCATAGAATTATCTTGGCTTAGTACAAGTTCAATGGAATGCATTGAACACTCATTATAGTTCCATAACATCCAAGCATTCAATAATCCCCACATCAAAATGCAAATAACAACAAAATTTAATCTAAATAGTGCAAAACTTCTTTTAAAAGGTCAACTGGAAAAAAACCCTAGACCAAAAAATAGGAAACAAGATAGCCTCACATTACTACCCCACACTCATTCATTGTATTGTGCTTAATACAACCAATCAAATGAAAAATTCAAATTTTGACAAGAAATTCATGTGAAAGAGCCCCAATTATTTATTTTTTTTCCTTTTCTGTCTTCTTTCCCACATTCTACTCAAAACAAGCCAACAGTAGACATGGTCATAAATAGAATAATATACACTACTGCAAAGGACATTTCTCACATCAAATGTTTTGGTCTTCTAACATCCATTTGTTGTGGACGTCTTTGTTATAGGCATTAGAAACATCACAATGTCGAGTCCATGAGCTACTGGACGTGAGAGGTTCTGCCTCTCAAGTCCATCCACCATACAATGATCACCATAGAGCCCACAAATTCAGCAACTATAAAATCAAACAATAAATAAAATTACAAGAAGAATGAAAGGAGTTGACAACAAAAGATCAGGGAATAAAGATGCAACACCTAAATAGCTCAAGGTAAAAGAAAGGATTTTAAAGTAAACTCATATCCAACAGAGAACATATTGACCAAATAGTAATGAGTCTAGAATAATTTCCTAAATGCAAAAGGTTTTGAATTATAAGGAGAGCGATAAACCGAAGCTGCAATAAAAAAGGAAAATCTTTCTCCTATTACATAACTTTGGGCTCCTTAATGCCTAAGTTTTGAAGAATACTTCAGATAGAAAACTCCATTACAGCCTCCTTACATCATCCAATGCATCACTTGCATTAAATAAGACATTTACAATAAAAAGATACAGTGAATCAACATATTGTTCCTCCCCTCACCAATCAGTTTTTCCATATGAACATTGTATTCAACAAGGTTTAGCAGTTGACTACAAAATAAGATGAATAGTAATATCATTATTAAATTTCCTTTCTTATTTAGAATAAATCACCTACAACAAATTACACAATAACACATTAACAGGGGGAAGTAAAAATAACAGATTTTTCAAACACTACCACAAAAATAAAACAAGAGGCATCTCTTATAATAAGATTCTGCTAAAAGAAGGAAAAAGCACATAGAATAGGAAAAGGTAATTTTATAGTAGTACAAAATCTTTATCCTGTTAAAAAATCCAACAGACAAAAAGGAAAATCTTTCTCCTATTACATAACACACATATACATTGTGATTATTAAACCACTTAATCTCTTAAACAGTAGAACATTAATTACTCAAACTCATACCTTGTTAATCTTAAGCACTCCCATGAGTCGTTCTTTATAATGAGTTGCATCATTCTGTTGTATTTGCTTTATAACATGAAGCATTGTAGTTGTGACATGAATTTATGGGCAGCACTCAAACTTCCCTTATCTTCATCCCCCTTGGTGGAATTCATAAATCTCCAAAAAATTAGTTACACACAACTAAAGGAATGAAAAAGAAAATGAATGTGAGGATATACTAATTTTACAAGGAAAAAATCAAAACGAACATGTAGAATCCTTTTGATAGACTAGTTACAAATTAGCCACTATGATATAAAAATAGGTTTGAACATCACAAGTAGTTACTAGCACACAATGTGAAGCACACTAAAATAGGCATTTTAATTCTTTTCATGATTAAAATGTTAACCTAATTTAGTCATTCTCATCCTAGTTCTTACCTGATGATTTTGTTGATACCTTGTTTTGATAATAACAAATAATTATTTTTGTGAAAATTTAGGCAATTGAAAATATCTTTGAATTTGTGAGATTGATTTTATTTCTCAATGCTTCATGAAAATACTTGAGTAATTTTGTGAAAACATTGACAGTACTCGAGCATTGGAACTCAATGCTCCAGCACTGTGATCTTTAAACTTAAGAAGAATCAGTACTTTTAGTGTGTACTTCAAGTATTGACATGAAGTGTTATCAATACTCGAGCGTTTGAAGTCAATACTCGAGCATCGTGTTTTAAAAATGAAGTTTTAAACAATGCTCTCAGTGAATACTTCAAGCATTGGCTGAAAGCATTGCCAATGCTCGAGCACTAGCACTCAGTGCTCGAGCATTGGGCTAAGGCAGAGCACTCAGACAGTGCTGTAATGCAGTACTTCAAGTATTGGATGAAAGCACAGCCAATGCTCGAGCACTAGGATCCAGTGCTCGAGTATTGTGGTTTTTTAAAATGCTTTCAGTCAACACTTCAAGCATTGGCTGAAAGTAAAGCCAATGCTCGAGCACTAGAACACAATAGTCGAGTGTTGACAGTTTTTGTAAGTACTTTCAGTCAATACTTCAAGCATTAGTTGACAGCACATCTAATGCTCGAGAACTAATAACGCAGTGCTCGAGTATTGAGTCTTTTCTCAAGTAAAGGCTTCCAGCAGAGCCAATGCTCGAGCACAAGTTCACAATGCTCGAGTATTGAGGTTTTTCACACAACACTGGAAGCGAATACTGCAAGAATTGATTGAAAGTATTGCCAATGCTCGAGTACTAGCTTCTAATGCTCGAGCATCGAGTCCAAAACTTTACTATTCACTTATGCTTTTTGAAAATGCTCCAGCACGCAATGCAAGCATATAAAATGCTCGAGCACATTGACTTAGCACTCGACCATTGTGGATTTCAAAACACAATACTTTTTCAATACTTGCACAGAATGCTCGAGTAAACTTAAGAAGCATTATCAGTACTCAAGCATTGTGATTTAACACTCGAGTATTTAGTTATTTTTCAAACACTTTCATGTAATACTCAAGCAGTGTGTCAAAGCATTAAACTTTTCTTTGAAAAATGTTAAGCAATACTCGAGTATTGAGAAAGTTATGCTCGAGCACTGCTTTTCTGACAACTTTATATCTGACACACTTCACCTATGCTACGCACCTACTTTCCTTATCTGTGTAACGACATTTTGAATGCTATATATCTTCATAAATGCAGAAACTTGGGACATTAAAGAAGGAATAAAGCACAGACGTATTCCGAGACTCTGAGACTTTAACGTTCATCTGCAGTCGTCATTGCTCATCATTCAAATAGCATTAAAGTCTACATTAATGGAAACCCATATGGTCGCTGTTGAGAGGAACAACTATTAATGAAGTCTGACAGATACTTCATTACTTCTCAACTATAAAAGGTCCAAGCATTCAATACAGAGACAAGACACGAACATTCTGAACATTCATAGCTATTTATTACATTCTCTGTAAATCCTTCAATATTCCTTCTATACATTCAGAGCTTTCTTGAGCAATCATTCATTGTAAATCTGTGAAAAACACAAGGTTGGGACCTTGTGTCATTTGGGCTGAGTTTGAGCTAGAAAACAGAGGGTGAAACACTCTGTTTTAGTGAAAAGTTTAAGGGGGACACTACGACAAAATATAGTTTTTACTACTGAAATTCACGTCCTTTTTTAAAAAAGGGAGTAAAAAATGAAGGCGGTGGCATTGTTGTAATTTTAAGAATGTTTACGACAGCTTTAGGCACCCTATATGAAAGATAGGGCGCCTAAAGTGGCACTTTAGATAGGGTGCCTAAAGGGCGCCAGTTGAACTTTAGGCGCCCTATATTTGATTAGGCGCCCTTTTACAAATATAGGGCGCCTAAAGTGGCGCCCTTTTCTCACTTACACTCCACACTCAACCTAGCGGCACTCATTACTCTTCTGCCTCTTTTCTCACTTCCACTCCTCCAACCCTCTACTCTCCCGCCTCCCGCCCTCATTTCTCACTTCCACTCCTCAAACCTAGCCGCTCGTCGCTCGTCGCTGCTCATCGCTCGTCGCCTCTTTTCCATCGGTCGCTCGTATTCTTCTGTTTTGAAATCTGATCGAGTGAGATTTGTTGTTCTTATGTTTTCCCCACATTGTTTTTGTTTGACTTTTAATTGTACCTTACTATGCTTACTCTGGATCTGTTTTTTTTAAATTTGCAGAAATGGCTTCTGATTACTTGACTCATATCCACAGTCTCTGTGAGAGGCTTGATGAGACTCTCACAGCTCACAGGAATGAAATCTTGACCTTCCTCTCAAGGTATTCACAAGCAAAAATGAAAAATCTCATCTTATCCTCTTTTCCTTTTGATGGTGTGCGTTCAGATCATAGACTAACTCGAAAACACAAAAAAACTGTTGGGATTACTGAAGGTTTGAAGCCAGAAGCAAGGGGATTCTTCAACATCACCAGGTCATTGCTGAGTTTGAGGAGATCTTTGAAGAGAACATACATACGCTAGCCGAAGGGGCTTTCGGAGAAGTCCACAGATCCACCCAGGTAGTTTTCGAAAGCAGTTTCAAATGTTTTTCCCTCATTGTTTTAGATAAATTGTCTTATTATCGTTTCTTAGTTGATGTAGGAAGCCATACTTTTACCACTATGGGTTGCCCTAGCTGTTTGTCCCAGGCCTGGTGTTTGGGAGTATCTGCGTGTGAATGTGCACGCTCTCGTCGTCGAAATAAACTTGAACAGAAGATGTTTTTTAAAAAAAATACACCCTACGATGCCCTATATTGCAATATAGGGCGCCATAAGTCGCACTCTACGGTGCCCTATCTTCAAATATAGACCTACGGCGCCTTTCATGATATAAGGCGCCGTAGGCCCTAACTTTTTACTCCCCTCACATACACGCCCCCATTAGAAAGGGCGCCAATTGGGTTAAAAATAGGGCGTAAAAAGTACCTTTTGTAGTAGTGGGAGTGAGTTCCCATTGTAAATGCTTGAGAAGCCTCAGTTTGTGGTTGATAGTGGATTTAGAAATCTCAGAGAAGCTCTGAGGACTGGACGTAGGTCAAGAGGATCGAACCAGGATAAATCTCCGTTTCCATCTTTCCTGTTCTCTCTCAGCGATTTTGTTCTCACTTTGTGTTTTGAGTTTTAAAAATTTTAAAGTGACCAATTCATCCCCCTCTTATTCAAATTTTATTCTAACATTTGGTATCAGAGCAAGTCTCTTATTTAAAGGACATAACAATCTCAAGAGAGATCATGGCAGGATTTGGTGAGCATATACGTATTGATGGAGCTTCCATCACCAGGCCTCCAGCATTCAATAGTAAAAAAATTTCTTTTTGAAAAATTGTTTCAAAACTTTATCTTAGCCACTAACATTGATTTGTGGGATGTATTTGAATAGGGAAACTATGTACCCAAGAAGGTAGAAGATGGACTTACTCCTAAAACTCGTACTGAGTTTGACAGTGAAGATCGACGGAGAGTTCATCTCAACAGAAAGGTAGTGCTTATGTTGCAAGCAGCATTAAACGAAGATGACTTCTTCAAGGTCTGCACCTTGCCTTCTGCTAAGCATATGTGGGACGCATTGGAAATAGCTTATGAGGGAACTGAAGCAGTGAAAGAAAGCAGAGTCAACATGTTGACCACTGAGTATGACTTACTCAGAATGAGAGATGAAGAAACCATTGCTGAGTTCCAAATACGTCACACACACCTCATCAACAAATTGGCAGCTCTCGGCAAAACATACGATCAACGTTCCCAAGTAAGAAAGATATTAAATGTGTTGTCCAGCAAATGGGAAGCTAAGGTCACTGCCATTGAAGAATCCAAAGGAGAGTCAATGACCTCCGTGGTAGCTCTATTTGGAAGTCTTGCTGAGTATAAAACCAAGTAGAAGTTCAAAAAAGAGCTGTCCAATATAGAAGAAAAGAAAAGGAAGGGACTGGCTCTCAAATCTATCAAAGAAAAGGAAAAGGAGCCAGAAACAGAGGATGAAGAAGATGATGTTAAAGATGAAGAACTTGTAAGGGTGGTCAGGAAATTCAAACGTATGTACAAAAAGGATTAAAATTTCTGAAGGCCATAAAAGGGAGGATCAAGCAAAATAATCTGTTATGAATGCAACAAACCAGGCCACGTAAAAGCATATTGTCCTTAGCTCACAACACAAAACAAAGAGAAGGACACAAAGAAACCAAGATTCTTCAAGAAGAAGAACACTTATGTCTCAGGAATCTGGGGTGACAGCTCAGATGAAGACGAAAATGAAGCTGAGGAGGAAGCTAATCTCTGCCTTGTTGCCCAGGAAGAAGACTCAAAAACAGAAGAGGTAATTCTTGAACCTAGTTATGATGAGTTACGAGAAGATTATGATGAAATGTGTAACACTCCTTATTTTCCTCTATAAACATCATATTAGATCACTATTGAACCACTTTAGGGCCTTGGATAACTTAAATTGACCAAAGAAGTGAAAATAAAAATTTCAAAACGGACTTACTATTCATTTGGTCAATTTCCAGATTTCTGGCCCAACTTTGAAAAATCATAACTAATTCTAGAAAAATTGAAATTGAGTGGTTCAAATTTCTATTTGAATTTTATGAAGTGATCTAGAGGGGAAAATACTCATTAGTTCCAAAACTTGCCCATATGATACAGTTTATTCCATGAAAATTACTGTTCATTTGGTAACTTTCCAGTTTTCCAGATTTATCACTCAACTTTGAAAAATCATAACTCTTGATCTACACATACAAATTGAGTAAACTTTAGCTCATTTTAAAGCTTAGGACGTTTAGTAATTAACTGGAAAGGTTCAAGTCATTCGGAGTTCGTTTGCTATTTTTCATTGCTATTCCAAAAACAAGGCAGATTCTTGGGTTTTGGAACTCTTCACTTGAGACTTTAGCTTTTCTTTAAAAATTAGCCAAGCCTCTTTTTAGATAATTTTTATCCTCTTGCAATGCATGATAAATTCCTTAACATCCCTTAGCATTTAAGCCCTTACTCATGCATGCATCATCATATATCCACTTACTAACCAAGTAGAGGTTTATAATTACATAACTACAACAATTCTCAAACATAACTATATATAATTTCCACAAGCAAGAACATGATAATATGCCATCTTCAATCACCATAAACCTTGCTCTTACCCTTGCTTGCACTTGTACCTAAAATGGTTAGTTGGGGAGGGTGAGATTTCAAAGAAATCTCAGTAGCAAACACTCTAATAATACATCTACGTGCATGATTATTAAATCAAAACAAGTATGCCATGTAACAACAATCAATCATGTATTCATCAAGCCAAGGCAATCAATGCATAACAATCATCATACTTTAACACAACTAAGGTTTCTACAACAAACATGGCAATTAACACATATATATAATCAATGCAAAGTAGATGCCAAAGTTAGGAGTGTTGCTACCTTGTCCTCTTAATTCCCCCTTGAACTTGAAGCTCTCTTGTTAATCTTTTCCAATGATTTCTTTGGTATTTAAACTTCCTAAACATTACACAAAAACATAA
>JANTPZ010146972.1:0-21279 GCA_025593235.1 Vachellia pachyceras
GGAGGGGGCCGTTTTTATTGATAGGATGAGCCACTGCTTTTTTTGGTAATTTTATACAATAAATTAATTGTTATAAAATGAGGGAATTTGGGAATAGAAAAGAATAGTTGAAGAGATTGAGAGAAAGAAGAAAATGATCAAATTGTATTCTTCATTACTTGAGAGGGGTATAATGAATTTGCAAAATAATAATTTCAACTCATTTTCAAAAGATCGTAAGTGAAGAACTTTAGTGAAATAAGTTTCACTCTATAGCACTTGATATAGATGTACCTACACATATGAACAAGTATGATAAACAGTATATGCATAAATGGTCAGTTCATACTCAGACATACCTGATTATAATTGGGTGGGAGACCTTGGCCCACTGCGCTATCTCTTCAACCCCATTAACTGAAGCAGAACTCCAAAAAACATTGGATGCTTATGTCAGCTCCTCACGGATCATGGAAGTGGAGCTCCTTCGGTGACACTTACCAAGCGATATACTTAAGGAAATATCTACAATTAAACCTCCCTCTGTTAGCAATCCTCCGCCATCTTGCACATGGCATCTTACAAAAACGGGGAAGTTCACAGTTAGCTCAGTGTATGACTTAATCATGCGTGACCATTGGGATGCTGAGGATCTTAAATGGGGTTTAGCATGGAAGTGGCTAGGAGCACAACGGGTCAGATCCTTCCTATGGCTCGTTCTGAAGAATAAGTTACTCACTAATTGTGAAAGAGTCAGAAGACATATGGCGTACGGCCCCACATATGGTATATGTGGCAAGGGTATTGAGGATATCAATCATGTGTTGCGACAATGTGATCTTGCGTCCGACTGCTGGAAACTTGTCCTCCAAAGCCACAAGGTTACCTTGTTCTTGTGATGCCCTTTTGATGAGTGGCTGCTCAAGAACCTCCAAACAGCAGATAGTAACCCAGACTTGTGTATGACTTTTGGGATTATGTGTTGGAAGTTATGGGCTGCTGGGAATCAATACATATTTTGTAACAAAAAAGCCCAAGCTCACCGCTTGCTTAATGAGGTTCTTAGCCTCAGGGACCATACTAGAAATGCCCAGGAATTGCTTAGTTCTATTTTCTTAGGTTAATTTGCCTACCAACTGTGTTTTATCTTGTTCCCTCTTCTTTATGTAACTTCATTTTACTTATTCCTTTTTTATTAATAATATCTCCTTTTACTCAAAAAAAATTTCTTCATAATATAGTGAACTAAAGTTTGAATCCTGGTTAAAAAAGATGTTCACTTTTAATATCAAAAAGTTGGTCAAAAATGATGTTCACTTTTAATATTAAAAAGAATACATATGCTTAAAAAAATATCATACATATAAATGCTTGTACGGGATAAAATTGTGTTTTTTTTGCCAGCAAAGAGAATTCATTGCTCAAAACAAAAGAAGGGTCTGATCATGCTTATTTTCAAATGTAATTTTTTAGAACACTTATCCAATCAGATTTTTTAAAAAAATTATAAAACTGCTCTGGAAAAAATTGAAAACAAAAACAAAACAAGCTCCAAACTCTGCTCTTTCAACATGTCCAAAGCAGCAACGAAGAGTTCCTTGCAGTCACTCTCAATAGCAATGGGAAGTTGATCCCAATGAGTAGCCAACGTTACTGCTCTTTTTAATAAACAAGTTTACGTAAGCTGGGATGACATTATTCTCACAAATTTATCTCATTAAATCATCATTAAAAAAACCACCTTTAAAAGAATCTACTCTCATTCCAAATAAGCAGTTTAGACATTCAGCTGACCTTTTGAGAAAGTTTCCATTTTAGAGTTTCTGCTTACAACCCCGTTCCCAAACTTACCATTCCCACATTGGAAAGAGGGATATTCTATATGGATTCTATAAAATGTGGGGATAATGCATCCACTTTCCATTACCTATTTATCTTGAATCATTGCGTTTTGGCAGGAGGAAATTTTTTCTGAAATTGTATATTTGTTTTAGCCAAAAGATAGTAGTACAAGTTAGATCAATGTGTGTACAGTTTATATCAAGTTTAACAACTAAGACTAAATTGAGAGTAGGGAGCTATTTTTGAATTTAAAGAGAAACTATAAGAACAAAAAGTGCTCACAATCAAAATAGAACTATTTCATAATCATAATCAGCTACTTTATCAACCAAGCAATACAGTTTTTTTTCTATTGAATCATATAAAATATTACAAGTAAAGGTAAAAGCAATTTTTTCAAAAGATATTTGTTACGGAAAATATATTTTCCTTCTCCTTTCTAGAAAATCAAACATTAGTGTTTTTTTAAGTTATATAACTGGCCTGTTCAACGTATTCAATTAATTCATCAAAATTGATACGTTGGAGAATTGATTAAAAATTATAAAAAATAATTATTTTGAATTTAATTATTATGTCATCGATTTGACATGTAATTAAACTGTATGAACCATTATAAATCCATGACATGATGGCATTATTTTTGGTCCAACGTATGGTTTGGGTCTTACAGCTTGTTTAGAACCAATTCTTAAACTTAGATTTGGTTTTAAAACCTAAGTTTTACCTCAAAATCAAAGTTTTATCCAAACAAAATTTTTTTTACTCAAAAGCTATCGTGGTTACAAAACTTCGGTTTAAAACCTAGGCTTTGAAAAAGCTATTCTGTTACATCACCTTTCCTCTCTCCCCCCATAATTATTATTTTATTCTGTCACATCACCCTTCATCTCTTTTTTTATATTATTTGTTAATATATTATTCAAATATATCTTTTCATAACTATATTTATTTATTATAATATTGTCTAGAAATCCGTAAAAGCTATTCTCACAATAACTTCCCAAACACAAATCACCTTTTCAAAACCTAGGTTTTGCCTCGGAATCTGTAAAAGCTATTTTCCAAAATATATTCTCCAAAACTTAAATTTTACCTCAAAATCTATAAAAGCTATTTTTAAAATTGCATCCAAACAAGCTCTTAGTATAGTGTGAAAGTAACGATAACAACCATAGACCTTTCAAGATGGACCCAAACACAACAGTGTAAAAAATATATAACAATTGTCCACTTGGGTTGGATCACTCCTTCATTCATTCTTTTATTTTTTTTTAATGGTTAAGGTGTTTATAATTTTTCTTTATGTTTCTTGTCTATAAATTTATCATGGTGCTATTTTCAACAAAAGGGAATAGCTTTTACTTTTAAACTTCATATATGACTGCTTTACCGTCAAAATGCCGGAAGCATCGTAGTGCTGAAGACCTCGAGTCCACTGGATTTATCTTGAAAGCCAAGTTTGACTGAATTTATGAGGAGTTTAAACGTACATTCAACAGTATTTTTCTGTATCGCATTCATAAACAAGTGCTGTTGATTGGAATTAGCTATAGGGAAAATTAGGCCCTATACGGAGAAAGATTTTAATTTATTTTAGAAGCAAGATATTTGATTTGTATTTTTATATTTGTACTCGTCCGCACTTTTATTTGATTTTTATTTATATTTGTTACGCTCTTGCTTTGTATATTTGTTTCTCAGAATGGTACCAAGCTAGCCTTCCTTGGAAGCTTCAACCTCTATTTCTCCCAGACTATTAAACGTCGGTGATATATTTAAGAAAGAAAACAACTACGGGAATCAGTGAGGGCTCCACGTTTCTTCCTCCCATAATTCACTTTCTTTCTCAATTATCATCTCTTTCCTCCATGCATTTCACTAGCTATTTGCAGAAGCAGAAAAAGTCTCCTAAATCTCTCTCTCCCCCCCTGTGATCTTTGTCATAAACTAGATTCGCCAACCCAGCAATTCACAGGTCACTTTCCGCTCCATCCTCCACCTTTCTTGTTTATGGTTTGATTGATGATGATAGTTGCTCCGCTTTTAACGGATTCTTCTTCTTCTTAAAGAAAGAAACGATTCATCGTTCCAACATTCCAAATACCTTTGAAGATTCCATGGATCTGGTGAATGAGCCTTCGAGCCTGCAGGGCAAATCATTATTAATTCTTTTTGTTTTCCAACAATCCATTTCATTTTAAGTGGGAAGATATTAGCATGCCATACTCAGAAAATGAGAAAATAAAAAGATGTAGAGAAATAAAAGATCGACACAAAAGAAAATTATTGTGGGTATTTTGACAATTGAAAGGCTATTTGATAATATGTGTGTGTGTGTAAAGCTTAATTAGTATTATAATTTTAGGCCGGCTTCTCATAAAAATATTTTTTTTTGGCAAAATTGCAATAAAAATTACTTTAAGTGTGGGCTAGCGAAAAAATATTTTTAATACGGTGAATGCATTAAAATTACTTTAAGGGGGTTAATGGAAAAAAAAACTTTTAAGTGTTTGGTGCTACTGAAAAACTTTTTAGAGTACTTAGTACACTCAAAATTACTTTATGATCCTATAAGCTTTTGAAAAAAAAAATAATTTAGAGAGGTAGATCAGATAATCTTTTAAATTTTAATTTATGAAAAAAGTGTTCCCATCAATATTTTACGTAAAACGGTTGGAAGTAGACGAGGGCAGTGGATCATGAGCGAAAAGAGAGAATTAGCCAGTTTCCAGCACAGTTCACTGGAAAAAAAAAAACCTATACATGTATTATTTTTCTGATACGAGGCCAATGAATTATGGTGAAAAAAGCACGAGAAAAGATAATGTAATCTGAAATTCAATAATCAAGTCTACTGTCTCCTTCCAGTTCTCTCTTCCCCCCTTCTTTCCTCTCCTCTCTCGTTTTTCTTTTTTCTTTCACCCCTTCCATTCTTTGTTATTTAGATTAAATTCTCTTTTGTCTATGAATACATTCACAGTTCACAATAAATATTAACCTGTACATATCCTTTGAATGTGTTTGTGTAACTCAACATTCATGTAGGCAATAAATGTGAAGTGTTCTTAAGTTTTGTCAGAGGCGAAGACACTCAAGAATCTTTTGCTTCCCGTCTCTATTCATCTCTAAGGGAAGCTGGAATTGCTGTTCTCAAATGTGATGTAGCACTGGAACTATTGCTAAGTACTATTGAAGGTTCTGAAATTTCAATCATCTTCTTATCTGAACATTATGCTAGTTCCATAAGGTGCCTCAGAGAACTCACAAAAATCATGGAGTTCCGAAAAGCACATGATCTGGTTGTTGTTCCTGTATTCTATGGTGTGAGTTCATATGAAGTTTGTAATCAAGAATTCAGTTTTGGTGAAGCATTTCAAGATCTTGTACGAAGAGTATCACCGCCTGAAGATGAGGTGTCAAGGTGGAGGGTAGCTCTCACTGAAGTTGATGCCATTCGTGGGTTTCATGTGCCGAATCTTGAGTCCAAGTAATTTTTCCCTTTCATTTTGCGTTTTATTTATTTTCAATTTCGCTAATATTTTGTGTGTGAGAGATGGTAAAATTTTTTGTCGCAATCTATATAATGTATAATTAGTTATTAAAACACACACACGCATACATACATGATGCATGCATCCATCCATCAAAGGGTATTTTTTTTAAACTCATCTTATAATTATATATATTAAACGGGTTTTTTAAGAGAAAATTGAGGATAAATCCCCAGTTGAAGAGTTAATTGACCATAAGAAACTGGTTAAAGAGAGACCTGAATTGATATATAAAATTTAAAGAAAAATGCAAAACTACCCCTATACTGTGGAAACCCGGTTGCATATGTAGAAAGCTCAATTGCATATTTTTCCACTTTGCACATTTGCATCACCTTTGTGAAAGCTCACTTGTATATTTGGGAAGCTGAGTTGCATATTTGACATTTTACACCTTCTTGAAAGCTCATTTGCATATTGTAGAAATCCTGTTGCATATGTAAAAATCTCTTTTGCATATTTTTTTTTTCAGTTTGTTATTTGCACCAAAGTAGCACGTAATGAAAGCTTAATTTAAGTAACTTGATTGACATGGATATATTATTTTGTGAATATTATTTTAATTCTAAGAAGATGTCAAGATGTTAAAATTAATTTCTTGATGGACATACACTGTGCTTCTCTTATACCATTATTTTGCATTATTTGTAGTCATATATGCTTGATTAATCAATAATGCTTCCTTTTCTGCTATTCTTTCTTTGTAATTCTCAGTAATGAAAGTGACGATATTCAAGAGTATATCCAGAATATTGTCAAGAGTGCTCGTTATATATTGAACGCAAAAGACCCGATTGCCACAGGTGGCTTAGTTGGAGTGAGTTCACAAGTTCAAGAAGTGATTACAATGCTTCATCAGGATACATCAAAAGATGTTGTCTTCGTAGGGATATGGGGAATGGGGGGTAGTGGCAAAACAACTCTTGCCAGACTCATTTTTGACCACATTCATTACGACTTCGAGAATACTTGCTTTCTTTCAAATGTCGGGGAACTTTGGGAAAGACCTGGGAAGTGCTTCTTGTGGTTGATGATGCGAGTCACTAGGAGCAACTACATGCTTTATGTGGACGTCGCGAACGGTTTGGTAAAGGGAGCAGAATAATCATTACAGCTAGAGATTGACATGCTTTATGCTGCATGTCTACTTATGGCCTTTGATGTGGACCACATATATGGCATGAAACTTTTGAGCGACGAAGAGTCTCTTGAACATTTAAGTAGAAACATATTTAAAGAAGGGAGTCCTGATCAAGGAGAATCCATGGAACTGTTGAGGGATGAAGAGTCTCTTGCACATTTAAGTCCTGAGGGAGAATTCATGGAACTTTGCAGAAGAATGGTTGCGTATGCTGAGGGTCTCCAACTAGCTCTTACAATCCTAGGCTCTTTTATGCGTGGGATCTCACCAGGAGAATGGGAGTCGGCATGGATGAAAGTAAGCACAGTTCTCGATAGTCGTATATACGATAGTCTAAAGCTTAGCTATGACTCTTTAGAGGGCGACGAAAAGGAGATATTTCTAAATGTAATTCTATTTTATATTGGGGAGGACATGTGTGATGTGATCCAAAAGTTGGAAGCCCGTGGATGTAATGCTAGCACTGGAATATTCGTCTTAGTGAATCGAAGCCTTTTAACCATCGACAGCAACAACAAAATTAGAATGCATAATCTGTTGCTACTCATGGGAAGACAAATAATACGTGAAAGTTCACAAAACGAGCTCCTAAATCGAGGTAGGTAGGTTATGATTAATTTTGTGATGATGCATGTGCCTCGTGTAAGCATCACCAAACATGCATGTAGTAATGATAATTAATATTATTATCCGTAACATTTATGACATCTTATAATCTTAAATCATACAAATTAAATGTTTATATCATAAATCATACAAATTAATGTTAATTATTTGATATTTTGTAAATTTGAAATGTGACATTCAAATCATAGATTTGAGGTGTTATTAAGTTTTAGAGGAGAAGATACTCGGACAACTTTTACTTCATATCTCTATTCGGCTTTATGTAATGCTGGCATTGTTGTATTCAAAGATGATGTTGAAATTCCCAGAGGAAGTCATATCAAAATGGAACTATTGCGAGCAATTGGAAGTTCAAAAATCGCAATCATCATCTTATCTAGAGAATACGTCAGATCTAAATGGTGTTTGGAGGAATTGTCAATAATCATGGAGCTTCATAAATCAAATGATCAGGTGGTTCTTCCTGTGTTTTACAACGTAGATCCATCATAAATTCGTAACCAACTTTGTAGTTTTGGAGAAGCATTTGACAATCTTATACAAAGAATTTCACCACCAGATAATCAAGTCTCCAACTGGAGGGCAGCCCTTGCTGAGGCAGGGGGCATTGCAGGGATTGTGGTACTTGATTATTTTTTAATCTTTGTTTATTTTGATTGAGATACTTGATGTGTTTACGTGTATGTATATGTATATTATTTAGAATACTTGAACTATCACTTTCGACAATATTTGGAACATGACTCACTTTTGGTTGCTCCATAGCCACTGTAGGCACAGTTTTAAAATATGGATATTGTAAAATTTTCAGGTCTAATGTAGCACATGTATTGTATGCTCACAATTTCCTTGAATATTTTATCAAACCTCATATTGGGGCTAGAAAATAAATAATTAGGGCTAGTATACTTCTCTCATTTGAAAAAGCAACCAAGCACATGATATATGCCTTGCTATTGATTCATGAAATCATCACAAGTTTAAATTATCTTCTCTCATATTTCCCTGTAATTTTTTTTGGGCAAAGGACAAGGCAAGAGCCTTATTTCTCCCTACTTCTATATATACCTGACTCTGTCTCTCCCCCTTTCTCTTCTCTCTCTTTCCCTTCCTCATTCTAAATCAAATAGATTATGTGATTTTTAATCATATAAATTATGAATTGAATGTTTGTTTTGCAGTTAAGTGATGAATGTTTTAGAATATTTTCTCTTGTTACAGTGTTCAAGATGTAGCTTTATTCAAAATGTCTCCGACCTTCTCCAAACACATGTAGCTTTCAAAACACTGACTTCCTTTATTTGTAATCGTACATGTTTATGTATCCAATTCTCATTTCCTATTATGTTCACATGATTCTTAGGGATGAGAGTGAAAATGTGAAAGAAGTTGTTGAGAATGTTTGTGATATATTGGACAAGAAAGACTTGTTTGTGGCTGACCACCCAGTAGGAGTGGGTGATCGCATTAAAGAAGTGGTCACATTACTTCAAAACCATCAACCTGATGATGTTGTAATGGTAGGGATATGGGGAATGGGGGGCATAGGCAAAACAACAATTGCCAAATCCATTTACAATGAAATTGGTTTGAAGTTTGAGAGTAGAAGTTATCTTCCAAAGATTAGAAAAACATGGAATAAAAAAAAGGGTCTAATGAGCTTACAGAACCAACTTGTTTCTGAAATATGTAAAACGACAAAATGGAAGATAAATAGTGTTGAATCAGGAAAAATCACATTGAATGATAGACTTCAGAACAAAACAGCATTGGTTGTGCTTGATGATGTGGATAAGTTGGCTCAATTGAATGCTTTACTTAGAAGACTGGTTTAAACCTGGAAGTACAATAATAATCACAACTAGAAATCAACGTCTACTCCTTCAAAAGGAGTGTAGTGTTTATAGAATGAAGAATTTGGATAAACAGGAATCTATTAAGCTTTTTTGTTGGCATACATTTAAACAAGAAAGTCCGAAAAAGGGTTTCACTAAACTTTCAAGATTAGCTCTTGAAGTCCTTGGCTCCTATTTATTTGATAGAAAAGCAGAGGAATGGAAGCGTGTATTGGAAAAACTTAAAAGAGTTCCCCATTAGAAGATACAAAAGAAGCTGAAGATAAGCTTTGACGGTTTAGACGCTTTGGAGAAAGAAATATTCCTTGATGTATCTTGCTTCTTTATTGGGATGGATAGAAATGATGTGACACAGAATGCCTGTGAATTTTTTGCTGACATTGGAATTAAAACCCTTATGGAGCGAAGCCTTATAACTGTTGATGAGAAGAACACGCTTGGTATGCATGATTTGTTGCGGGACATGGGAAGGGAAATAGTTCGTGATTACTCTCAAAGTGAGCTTGGGAAGAGAAGCAGGATATGGTTTCATGAGAATGCACTTACAGTATTATCAGAACACATGGTATTGCTAATATATACTATTTCCTTTTAGCGTATATGCATTGTAAAACTCATTTTGTAGTCATACTCTCTATAAGATTGATCATGAGATATGTGTTTCTATTTTTCTTTTTGGAAAACAAATGAAAAAAATGCACATTTCGATTTCATTATGCTTTTGCTTTTGCAGGGAACAGAGGCCATTGAAGGACTGTCTTTAAAATTGTCACAAAGTAAAAGAATGCAATTTCACACAGAAGCATTTAAGAAGATGAAGAGACTCAGATTACTTCGTCTTCACAATGTACAACTTAGAGGAAACTACAAAAACATCAGTAAAAATCTCAAATGGCTTGTTGGCATGACTTTCCAGTAAAATACTTTCCTAGAAAGTTTTGTCAAAAGAGGAATTAGTTGCTATTGACTTGAAATACAACAGTCTCATACAAGTGTGGAAGGAACCCCCGGTATGTACACTAATAATAGTTTCTCTAAAAAATTGCAGAAAGATACTTTGAATTTGTAGCATTATGGTATATTTAGTTTCTGTGGCATAGTATCATCATAATTTCTTATTTTTGAAATTAAATGTTTCCATTGTAGGTATTGGAAAGGCTGAAAATCCTCAATCTCAGCCACTCTCCTTACCTGGTGCAAACTCCTGATTTCTCAAATCTACCGAATCTTGAAACATTGGTCCTGAAAGATTGTCCAAGCTTGTCCAAGATACATCATTCTATTGGGCTTCTTCATAAACTTCTTCTACTTGATTTGGAGGATTGTATTGGCCTTCAAAGTCTCCCAAGAAGCATTTATAGATTAAAATGCTTAAAAACTTTCATTCTTTCCGGCTGTGTGAACATTGAGAAGCTAGAGGAGGACATAGAGCAAATGGAATCTTTGACAACTCTAATAGTTCCTGCATTAAAAAAAAGTGCCATTTTCTTTAGTGCGATTAAGAAGCATCTTATATCTATCTATTTGTGGTCATGAAGGATTATCACATCATGTGATTCCTTCTCTCTGCCGCTCTTGGATATCCCCAACAGATAATCCACTACCTTTCATTTCAACACATGTGGGCATGGCATCAACAATTTTGGGTGATCCGTTAAACAATATTCATTGTCCTTCAATAGTCTCTAGCAGTGAACCAAAGCACCAATGCCTTTTGTTGCCAGATGGATCTGAGATTCCTGATTCTGTGTGTGCCACAAATTGTATGGACATCTCAAGGCTTGAAAATTGCTTTGAACACCTTCTAATTCAAATTGGAAAGAATTCTCAAGTCTTTCGTACACTTTCAGAGAGGATTTCACAGGTTCTCTTTTTCTCAAATCGGATTTTCTTTTTCTTTTTCTTTTTTTGGAAAAGGACTTCTAGCTACATGAATACTATCTTCGGTTCTTAATATAATAACTAGTTAACTTCTTTTTCAGAGAATTTAAGGAATCTATTTTATTGATATATTTATCATTTTCCCCAAACTAATTTATTTAATTTATAAACTGATATATAATCTAATTATATACATAACGATTTTAAAAAGTTAACTGGTTTTTTATATTAAGGATCAAAGATAATTATTTATTGTATAGATAGATTAGAGGTTGTGTTTTTGTTATTGTGCAGGGATTGATGAATATTATAAAGCATAGTGATGACTGTGTTCTCCCTGGTGACAATTACCCATATTGGCTACCATTCATGGGTGAAGGAGCTTCTGTGCAATTTGAAGTGCCCCCAGTTAATGGCCGTGATGATTTAAAAGGGATGATTATTTGTTGTGTATATTTCCCATCAAGTGATTTGGGTAATAAGGCATGTGAATCTTGTATAAGTTGCTTATTGATAATAAATTATACAAAGAAAACCACTTTTGTCTACATGGAAGACAAACTAAAATCCATGGAAGAAGCAGAGAGGAAGAAAATAATATCAAATCTCGACCCTGATGACCAAGTGGAGGTGAAAGCCATTTTTGGGAATGGATTCACTGTGAACAAAACAGTAGTATTCTTGATATACAAAGACTCATTTGATGAACAGCTGGCGACTTCAACATGGAAAACTACAAATTTAAGTGGCACTAAACGCAAATGTGAAGAGGAGGAGGAGGAGGAACATCAACCTATCAAGCTTAAGAAGGCAATGAAGATTTGAAATTTGGAAACTTTTTTTCGAAATTTTATTGAACAGCACTTTTTCTGAAGTCATTATATTTCATTTCAGAATTAAAAGGCATGTAAATGCATGGTTGTACACAAATGATTATATTGTCCAATTTGTGGTTCTCTTTTACATACAATGCCTCTTGGTTCAACATTTGTGGGGTCTAAACAGCCGTTCAACAATATTTTTCCGCAACACAAGATAATCTACTTCACATAATTGTCTCGACTTACATAAAAGTACTTCTCTACCGCGTTCTCAAACAGGCCCTATAAAAAGGCTTAGAATTATGATTATTTTTTGATATACTTGATAGGAAATGAAATCACCTAATCTTTCTATGACTTGTTCATGATAGAAGATTGATAATATTATTATGCATCAAATGTTCATGAGATTTGCGTATTATATCGAAGTTATTAAACTTCTTGGTTAGACTAATGTCATGTTTATAATTATCACATTTGTTATTGAGGATCTTGCATTTAGGATCTAATTTAGTTGCCAATTATTTCTGCCATGATTGGACCATGATCGTATGGCATCCTTTCTTTTCTCTTCAGCACAATAGATTCCGTGGAAGCCATATTCACCACTGCATATCAGTGTATTTGTTCTATAGCCCTGCGTCGTCCATTTAACCTTTTGTGTTCTAACTGTTTTCTTCAAAGAATTCTTTCTTTATGAATAAAAGGATGAGCTGCCTCGGAGCTACTGTGAGATTATGTTGGTGCCTTGTGATCTAGAGATCATTAATTTAAATGCTATAAATAGCCTCTTTGTGGGGTAGACAGATGGATGGAGGTTGAGCTAGAAGTACTATCTATCATTCTGAGGGTGCACTCAACATTGGCTTTGGATTTATCACTCACCTGTTGGTTCAGATGATGAGTTGATGAGATGGTATGGTTCCCTGCTATTCTAGAGCAACACCTTCTCAGTTAAATTGAAGGGATCAGAAATATTTTTATGCACCTTATTAAGTAAGGTTTTTTTATTCTCGCGCGCTCGCATATGAGGAGTTTGTTGTTGATAGAAGGATGAAGTTTAATATTATTGTTCTAATCAATACTGTCTCCAATTGTTAATATAAAAATTAGATACAATATTAATAAAGTTTAATATTACTGTTTATAAGACATTAATATCATGCTAAACAAATGTTTAAATCCATTAGAAAGTGTTCACAATTAGTATCTGACAATACTTTAAATAAGATGGATAAATATACTTTAAAAAATATATGATTGACTTGCTTGCTTTTAAATTATAAGCATAGAGTCAATGACACGGCGAAAGAAAGGGACGTAAAATCGAAGCAGACCGGCTAGAAACAATTGAACCGGTCCTTGGTCCGATCTGATGCAGATGGAAATTGACCTGGATTAAACTGATCAACCTGGCCTCTGCTCAGTGTTGATTGCCGAACTCTTCTCAGACACCTTCCTTCTCCTGGCCTCTTTCAACTGTGGCGTTTTCTTCATAGTTGAAGGGACCCTTGAGATGACTTGATTTTGGAAGGAGACGTCCTTTAAAATGAAAATCAGAAAATGGGAGGAAGCTCTCTGCGACTGCAAGGCTTCTTTCCAACCACAGGAGAAGGTGAAAAGTTGGAGAAAGGGAAAAGATGAAAGGAAGGTGAAGACGGAAGTGGGTGAAATCCAACAGTTGAAAAAGTGTTTTTACACAAGCTAAAATAAATATGTGAGATAAATTTTATCTTAATTTACGTATAATATTAAAAAAATGTGAACAGAGTTTTACAAACACCCGAGAGATAAGGTGATATGACAAGTAATAACTGAAAAGCCTATTTTAAGATAGATAGATAATATTAACATAAAAAAATAGGGAAAATCAGGAGGTAACTATTTAAAAGTGAGTAATAAATTAGTTTATCACAAATATTTTCATGTAAGTAAATTTAAATAAATGCTATTATACCTGCAGATTCATGTTCAATCTTGCTAGCTTATCAAAAGAAAGTAAAATTATTTTCTTAAAATTAAACCCATGATGTCCTTTTATATATATATTAAACAAGATTAAATATTTTTTATAATTAGATGTGAATATTTTCACACATTATAATTAAATTATATTATTTTAATTTAATTAGAGTTGACTCAGTTTTGGCCTAATAACTCTTAAATCACTAATTTGGATGATTCATTAGTCGATTTTTTTTGAACATTGGGTGAAACTATAAAAATCAATCAATTAACTTTCTTGAAAAAGTACTACCTCCGATTTTTTGAATATGGTAAATTAGATTTGGTTCTAAATATCAAAACTATATATATCTTGTATAATATATTTAACCTTTTTTTCAAACTACCTCTGTCAATACTTGCTTAACTATACTTAAGTATCACAATGATTCAAATATATATTATACATAGAAAAAATCTACTTCATCCTGACTTCTAAAAGTTGAACGAGTAACAATTTATATAAATTCCAATTTTTTATTTTTTATAAATTATTTTATGCAAATTTGTATAATTTATTGAAAAAGAAAGATATGAGCCTTCTAAGAAAAAGAAAGAGATAGTTCTAATAAAGTTGTCAACTTTTTTACATTTTTAACTTTTTTAACTTTTTATTTTTATTTTTTTGTAAAAATAATGAGTGATGAGGCGCTGCCACGTCTTCCTGGGGCCGACCATGTCCACTTAGTTCATGTACAGCCTCTCTCCATATGAGGAGGGGGCCGTTTTTATTGATAGGATGAGCCACTGCTTTTTTTGGTAATTTTATACAATAAATTAATTGTTATAAAATGAGGGAATTTGGGAATAGAAAAGAATAGTTGAAGAGATTGAGAGAAAGAAGAAAATGATCAAATTGTATTCTTCATTACTTGAGAGGGGTATAATGAATTTGCAAAATAATAATTTCAACTCATTTTCAAAAGATCGTAAGTGAAGAACTTTAGTGAAATAAGTTTCACTCTATAGCACTTGATATAGATGTACCTACACATATGAACAAGTATGATAAACAGTATATGCATAAATGGTCAGTTCATACTCAGACATACCTGATTATAATGATCTCATATTTATAGTACCTCGGAGATAATGAATAATTTATTTCACTCTATTTTAATATATTAATGATATTGAAGAACTATATCCTACTAGTAGATTAACGAGAAATAATATATCATGACTTGTGAAATTAACAAGGATACATTAATACCCCAAAAACACTTAATTATGGTACTTCCAGATCAAATAGTTATTCATCTCCCTCCTTGTTAATTTCACGGAGTATAGAAGGACCTTTACCAACCTAAAGGCAATAATTTGCCCTTTTAGAGCTCTTACGGAGTTTTAAAAATGCACTCCAACTGCTTCAAGTCACATCAAGACTTGTTTAGCTCAATTTAATATTATTCTCGAAAACTTTCATTTGAAGCTTCTAGCATCAAGAGTCCTTCAGGGACTCTCATATAAATGATACTGTCAAGTGTGTCATATGAAAGTATAGACATACCATTTATGAGGCATAATTCAAGCTCTTTATTGATTGTATGGTTAATCAAATAACGAAAAATATTCATATTCACTCCTAGTGAATGCATTCTTTCACAATATATACCAGATCATTCATATGGCCAATCATATACCTTATTATTTTCCTTTTTCAATTTCTCTTCCATACATAATAGCTCACATTCATATGGCCAATCCTTTCTTTATTGGCACTTAACAATGGTATCGGCTCATGATCCTTATCATTTATTACATCGCATGCTATTTTATAATATTCTGTCAACGTCGACTTTATTTCCTTCCCATCGAACTCCACAATTTATTGAGATCTCATTATTTTCAAATGTGTCAGGTACCTGAATCTCTTTTGGGACTATAATATTCTCTTCTAGAGAAAATAACTCTTCAAGAGTTAGAGTTAACTCTTCTGGAGCAATCAAATATTGTTGATCATCCTCAACTGACCATCTATATTCTTGGTTCTTTTTGTTTTTTGAGGATTTTGTTACCTTTTCAAATCGATGGGCATTTCACGCTTCAGGCGTGTTTTAAATTCGTTCATAATATATTGTCCTTCAGGGACACAGATTCTTATAGGAGCATTAGCAGTTGGGATATGTGACTTTTTCACTTTCTTTTGATCAATAAATGCTTCAGGAATTTTATAACTAAATGTATGAATGAATTATCTTTTGAATTTTCAGTGCACATCATTTCAGTACAAGAATCAACAATGAGCCAATGATAATTCATTCTAGCTAATCTCTTTACCCAACTGCTTATCTTCTCCCCCTGATGCTGATAAAAGTAATTTACCAAATGACACTCGGCAAATCGTGCCATAAAATTCATAACCAACATATATTCACTGGGTTTTACATGTACATACATTGCAAACCCACAATTAAGCAATATTAGGTTCTTGATCAAAAACCTTTACAAGGGAGAAAACTTTTGATAATTTGTTGGCCTTATGAGAATTAACAGTGCTGCATACAAAATGGCTAGTCTCAAAGCAGAATATGAGAAATTATATATCACGTAAAAATGTTGCAACCATTTAATCAATCATTCTACTAATCCATTTTGCGTATGAACATAAATTACAAGATGTTCATATCAAGTTCAAGGGATGTGCAATTCTCATTAAGGCTAGTGCCGTAAATTCATTAGCACTATAGCATTCCTTGATCGGATAATCAGGATAATGTGCTCTTAACCATATTCCTTGAGCAAATAATCTTGCAAACTTCAGGTTGCAAGAAGATAACAAATAACCTTGAGACCATTCAGTTGATGCATCAATTAAAATCGTATGGTAACTAAATGGTTCACCATGTGGGTTTATCATCCCACAAATATATTCCTGTATCCGTTTTAAGAATGTGAGAGGCTCATATTGTATTTAACTTTATGAGAGCCAATAATATATTCCCCTTGAAACATGCAGCATATGATAAACAGTGGTATCTATATACACTTCAGGGTATAACTACATTTATTCTCAATCATTTCTCGCATCATAATTAAACCGGGATGGTCTAACCGGTCATGCCAAACATTGAATTCATTGATAAACTTCTGGTTTATCGTACTAAACTGCTGGCTTGTAATAAGTAGTAAACTTCTGGTTTACTATCTCATGACATACATCAAATTCATCAGTAAACTGCTAGTTTACTATTGTATGTCAAAAATCAAATTCATCAGTAAACTTCTGGTTTATTGTCATATGCTTTCAACTACGCTTATATACAAGGCCAGAGGCAAATTCTGCAAATATTATGAAACTTTATAAGTTTATTATAAATTGGGTAGAATTGAGTGCATTTTCAACACAGAATTTTTTTCCTTTTGTTAACATATAATATTAGCTCTTTCAGAGCCTTCAATGCACACCCAATTTATTAAGTATGCCCTTATTTTGCCCTTTTTTGTGGTTCTTATCAATTTTTCTCCACTTCAAACGGGAATTAGAACCAATACAATTCTGACCAACATTTAAAGCTGTGGTCATATCCTCTTTCTCGACTATCACAATTATTATGTTTCACAATATTCACGTATGAGAATAGAGTCGAGCTTATTGGGCAAATCCATTATTAACCCAACATATCAAACTTTATAAATGTAGAGGCATCCATTCATAATGGGCTTTCAGGAGGATAACCAACTTCTGGTGGTTATGCATTTCTTTTAAATTGTTCTAAAGAACATATGGGTCTTCATATATGTAGCATATACAATGTTATAGCTACTACCTAAGATTGCATACTGAACACAAATATCAACCGTATGTATTTGAATTTTAAATATGCATAATTCTTGATGGGAATTTAATCAATTCTCTCATCACTATATATACCCATCGCCATTTCGGGCTATTAAGGGGGCACTTGTTGCATGCCAAAATGCATCATTTTGGCCATTCCAGAGAGTTGGGTTACCTAATTCGACCCAGTTCGCCCCTCCCCACTCAGCTGCCACACAGTTTCATTTTCCCATTCTTTCCAGGCAACGGTGGCTCACCTTTTTCGGTGACAGTGGGTCCTTTTCTGACCAGGGGCGTTTTCCACATTGTTTCCCATAAGAATCAAGCAAAATAATGGATCTTTCATAATATATATCAAGATGGGGGAAAACGCATCATAAATCCTTTTTAAAACCACAATCAAACCTTTCCGGTAAAGATCCATAGATTTCGGCGGGAAGCTCCCTCATATGGAAAGTAAACACAGTGTGTATCAACAACTTCCCAAATAGATATCCATATACCGATGAGCACGAAAAAATCATACATATATATATTCAAACATTCGTATTTGCAAGAACAAGTAAAGGTTGCAATCCTTTTGTAAAATTTATTTTTTATTTTACCTAAAGGAAAAATTTATCCTTTCTCCAAAATCAGAAATGAGCTATGGACAGGAAGCACGGTTCCCGATGAACAAACTTGAATTAGAGAACAATCAAAATTAGAAATAAATTTTCAAATCTCCTTAATGTTCCCAAAAAAGTATTACCTTTTCCCAACATGTTTAAATTTATTCCGAAAAGATATTTTAAAGGCAATCACAAATCAAAATAATTTTGATCTCAAATCCAAATTTTTTTGGGAACAAAAATTTAAAGGAACGAAAGATTTGGATCACCCCAAATTGAAAGAAAAAGAAGGCGAGATTGATCAGAGCAAACCTGACATAAAACTAATGATGGAAAAGAATACCGACGAATCTATATCTAATCATGAGAGAGCGTCTTTTATTGTCATTTTTCAAATCCAAAAATTGAAAAAATTGATTAAATCCAAAAACTTTTCCAGATCCAAAAATTGAAAAATTCGACATAGATCCAAAAAACTTTTTCAGATCCAAAAATAAAACTCGATTCTGAGAGTGAAATATAATAACGAGTAATATCAATATGAATAACTTGTAAATAGAAGTCGAATAAGATATAATAACAAAAACAATCTCCAATCCTAGCCATTGGAATCCGGTGTTTAAAACATCTGGTAAAAGAATTAAATAATTCCATACAGTGGCTCATCAGATTATCCTTGATTGATCAAGAAGGAAAAAGTAGAATAAGATAAAGTAGTATATCTCGTTTGAGCGTCGTGCTGATAATGTGTTATAAAATGAGGGAATTTGGGAGTAGAAAAGAATAGTAGAAGAGATTGAGAGAAAAGAAGAAAATGGTATCAGATTATATTCTTCATAACTTGATAGGGGTATTTATAGACAATGTGGGAGGCACAGAATTAAATGCCCTAATAACTAATATCTCATAATAATCATAACCGACTTTCGAATAAATCGGATATGAATCTATCTTAATTACAATATATTTATAAATAAAGATACATGAATTATAAGAATATCCATACTATATATTATATTTTATAACAAAAATGTTTTAAATAGATGTTTTATCATTATACATTGGTTAACCATTCATCTCAGCTTCATTTAGATGCTCAAAACTGATTCTGGAAGTTAATGTTCAAGTATGATATGTTTTCGGAGCTTCCAGTGAGTCTTTGGTGTCAAGACTCGAGTATCGGGCACATAATACTCGAGCACTAACCTCTGGGACTCAATACTCGAGCATTGGATCTCTAGTGCTCGAGCATCGGGGTCCTCTGTTTTCTTACAGCTTGCTATATGTCTGGTATTTTGATCATATCTCCTAAAATACAACTACGATTGATGTGAAACTAATTTCATATGAAACTAGACTCAAAATTCGTTTCATAGACCTGAAGAACAGCATCAAATGATTTCAAATGAAGGAGATATAAATTTCTAAACTTGGTTGTCAAAACTGAACACATTATTTCTGACCTTTTCTTATTGAATCTATCATAACTTTCGTTATATACATTATTTGAGATTGATTCTTGTTTCATATGAAAGTAGACTTGCAGGGCTTGCCATTGATATATTATATACAAGGTTTAGAGTTGAAATGAGAGAGTTATGGTCGTTAAAAGTTGAGCTACAAGCTGTGCTTGAGCATTGGATCTCTAATGCTCGAGCATCGGCCCTCAGAATCAGATTTTCTTAGCCAAACATGTCAATGCTTGAGCACTGAGGTCAAAAATCAGTTTTCCACATAGTGCTTTCACTCAATGCTCCAGTATACACATCAAGCACAAGCAGGACTCGAGCATTGACACTTAATGCTCGAGCATTGTGCTTCTGGGACGTAATGCTTTCACTGAATACTCCAAGCATTGATAGAAATCATTACCAATACTCGAGCACCAGCATCTAATGCTCGAGCATCGGGCCAAATATTTTATTGTTCATCAATACTTTCTGAAAATGCTCCAGCACGCAATGCAAGCACACTTTATGCTCGAGCACTATGATTTTAACACTCGAGTATTGTGACATTTCAGAACTCATATTTTTTAATACTTGCACAGAATTCTCAAGCAACCTTATCAAGCACTGTCAGTACTCAAGCACTAAATTCCAATGCTCCAGCATTGAACCTTTCACTTGCAAAATTCTTTCCTTTACTCGAGCACTGACTTAAAGCATTGATTTTACTGGAAGCATTTCATTTTAACACTTGCGTATTCTGACCTTTATTCAAATACTTTCATCTTATGCTCCAGCATTAAATCATAGTATTGAGCTTTTATTTAAAATATTCTTAGCAATACTCGAGCAGTAAAATGATATGCTTGAGCACCACTTTTTCTCCAACAGCTGAAGTCTGACAAACTTCACCTACGCTCTACCAAATCTTTCCTTATTTACGTAACGACTTTTTGAAAATCAACTGCTCTCATAAATGCTTTATGCTTATACTTATTAACAGGTAATAGGCATCTCTGAATATGTCTTCAGTATGGGCTCTCAACGGACAAATTCACAGACAACGTCTCCTTCGTGTCAGAGCAGAACTTTATACAACCTCGTCCATTGAAGCAGAAGCATAACGGAAGCAAAGCACTTTCTAACGGATTAATCTTCTTCAATAAATACTTGCTTCTTATCAGGACTCCAATGGCTATTCTTTCTCTTTCAACAAACAAATCTATCAGAGCCGGCGAAGTTTGAAAAATAGAGCACAAGAGCTAAAGCTGAACAGAAAATAAAACGGCTCTCTCCAACAGACATACTCTGACAACATTTATAAATAAGAGGGAGCAACCAACTGAAGATGAAGAAGAGAGATGACGAAGATGATAGAGTCACTGGACACAAAACAGAGCACATCTTTATGACTCTGATCTTCTTCTCCGACAGCTCCATTGTTTATTTATCCACTCTTTGAGAGAGTAATTTATTGATTCATCCAAACTCATTGTATTTCCGTGAGAAACTTAAGATTGGGATCTTGAGATTATTGGGTTGAGTTTGAGTTGAGAAAACAGAGCATGTTGGTCTCTGTTATAGTGCAGTCCGTAATGAAGAGTGGTTCCCAGTGTAACCTTACATGTGGTAAGGGGGAGTTATTGTAAAGGTTTCTCAAGTACCTTCGGTGCAAACTTGAATGGGTTCATAAATGCCTGGAAACATTTATGGGGTTCTCAAGTACCCACCATG
>JANTPZ010146977.1:0-10527 GCA_025593235.1 Vachellia pachyceras
ATGAAATCGGAAGTCAGTGTCAAAAGGCACAGCTCAGAAACGCGGTTTAAGATTCAACGATGATAAATAAAATAATATACACACTCTTAAACTTTTTTTTTCTTAATGCCAGAAATATTAAATATGAAGATCGTAGTCATACTTGGTCTCATTCTTGGTAGCTCATCCATTTTCACAGGCACTTTTAAAAATATGTCAGTTTTAAAATACAGTAAAAAATACTTTTATGTAAATCGAGGTAAATATCTTCAAAACAAAATTTGGTGAAAATGAAAGCCTTTTGAATTATTTTTTATTTTAAAAAGTAAGCCTCATTTGAAAAACGTATACTTTAATTTTTTTATATATTGAAAAGATTCGAGTGTTTAACCCATATTCATTTCTTAGTTTCCTCCCAGTTTTTTTAAAAAAAATTATAGAAGTAAGATTGGTACGATAAATTGCGGGAATGTGGAAATAATTAAAAAACAAGTCTATGAACTGAGTGATTAGCAAAAGATTGAATTTGTAAATAAACCACCTTTTTCTAAACCACCTCTGAAATTAGTGAATTATGATAAATGATGGATTTTTTTTTTTGCATGTGACAACGTTGATATGTCCTAAAAATGCCGAAGCAATTTGATTCTTCAAATAATGTATTTGTTTGAAAAAGCTTATTTACTCATCAAAAGCATGATCAAAATAAGATAATCCTATCCACATATTTACCTCGACTTGTGTAAAAGTACTTCTCTACCACGTTTACTGTCTTGTACATCAATTTTGATGATGTGTTTAAGAAATACATTATTTTAAAATTATATAAAACTTTATATGAATCAAATATGTGGAGAAATTGTATCAATGGAATTTAGAAAAATTATTTGAACAATAAACCTAGATTATTATTAAAATATGTCAATGGGCCTAGTGCCACCAACAAATGAAAGTCCCATTTATTACAAATACACACCATTAGAAAAATAAATTGTCCCACATGTTTCTAAATAATCTGTCTTTCAATAACTTTTTATATTAATAATTGACATTAATGTGCAAGTTTTTTAAAAAAAATAAGAAAATGTTGCATAAAGACCAAAACATGTCAAAAAGATAAAACACAAAAAAAGAAGAAAATTTATACTAAATATAAATTGGTGATGACTATTACATAGAAAATAATAATAGAGGAAATCATTTTGGCCATTTTGCTCATAGTCTACCTTTGTACCAAGATGTGGCAGATAAAGAAGGGGATTGATTTGTTTTGGCTTTTTTTCATCATGAGTTAATGGAATCTAGTATTTTAGTAAAAAAAAAATTGGATTTTAACATTTCAAAATATTTACAAATTATTTGTTAATGAATATTTCATATTGATGACATGTTATAAAAAACATAAATCCTTATCAATTAATTAGATTGATGTTGATCTTAATTAACTCATTTTTCTCAATAATGTATGTAAATTAAAATAAAACTATCTTAAAATTCATAAAAATCGGAACTCTTTTTTTTAAACGAATTTTCTAAATACACGTGACGTGTGTATGCGAAGACATGACGTGAACACTTGACAAAAGAAAAATTAATAATAGTACAGATAACAATTTTTCTTAAAAAAGAATAAGTCAAAAGGTGGCTTTGTCATGCGCTTTGGTTTGCGTCCAGTATTAGATGTGGTGGGCCCCTTAGTGTTGGGTCAAAGACCATGTGTTTGACTATCTATTTCAGTCGAAATGACGAAAACACCCTCCTCTTTATAAATTCAGCTTTCCTTTTTCTTTATAATGCAAGAAATCTGGGGGAAAAATTAAATACCAACTCTATAATTCCTCTCTCTTGCCACTAAGTGAATTCCGAGGAGCATATCTAAAACATCATGTGCTGAGATATTGATCTTACTTTTTTTTTAATATAATTTAGTGTAAGATTTAAGTATGTGAAAATAATTTTATCTTAACTTTTATAAACATAATTTTTCAATGTTTTAAAAAACATGTATATTATCGGTCTATTTGGATTAGCGATAGAATTATTTTTCCATTGTAATTATGGTTTACAATGTATATACGTGGGAGAATTTTTATTTTTGACCTGTGTAAACGCATTTTTGTAACGTTATGTCAAACATATCTTATATTTATTATATCATAGTTACAATTGGGTTGCAATCGAACAAAGATTAAAATTTTTTAAATAAATCCCATAAATAATGTCAGGTGTATTTCAAAAATTGTATTTTATGTATAATTATAAGATGGAAGGAGCATGGTGGTAGGCAGCAATCACTTTCACCTTTACCTGAGTTTTGTGACATATTAATTGTGTTCTCATGTATCCAATTTCATACTCGAATCTTAGCCCAAAAAAAAAAACATAAATAAATATATATAATAAAAAAAGTTTCAGATGTGATTCTAAAATATTTTCCTAGAAAATATTGACCTGAAAATCCAAAATATTCAGCATATTTAATAGAGAAAAAATTTGGGTGAGTGCTCATATATTACACGGCATTAGAATAACGAGGCACATTTTATGACCCTTTTTTTCAAGACTTGTCATTAATGCATATTTAATAGAGAAAAAATTGAGAATATAAATGGATATTAATTTTCTTTGAGTGCGTGGAAGATTAATACAATTCAAAATCGAAGTTTTGAATCAGACTCGTTTGGAAGTCTGTTTAAGAATAGTTTGTACAGAGTTTGATGTAAAATCTAGGTTTTAGAGAATAGATTTTGGGAGAATAACTTTTAGGATTCCGAATCAAAACTTATGTTTTGGAAGGTTATTGTTATTGTGAAGTTGTTGGTTTTTACAAAACTCAAGACAAAAAGTCGTAGGAAAAAGAAAATAGAAAGAAAAAAGTATAAAAGAAAAAATTTATTAGTAGATAGGGTGTGATTTAATAAGAAAATAACTTTTTCAAAATCTAGGTTTCAAACAGAGATTTTGTATCCAAAATAATTTTTTTGAAAAATTTTTGTACTTGAACAAAATTTAGGTTTGGTAAATGAGATAAAAGCATGCTCTAAATTAAAAGAGAACTACCTTCACTCAAATGGTATATAAAATCTTTTTTTTGTTTCCCTATAGTATCCATCACCGATAGCAGTGACTGATCTCTATCGGTGTTACTGAACGCATATAAGGTGGGGAGACTCCTCCCAATATGGTCAACTCCATACCCAATGTCAGGAATCGAACCCCTGACAACTTGGTTAAGTGATACAGGCCGCTACTACTTGTGCCAACCAATGTTGGTAAAACAGTATATAAAATCTTAGTGACTACTAATGCTGACTTGTCCATTATCACTTGTAATTAATTAACACCATTATAAAATATAAAATTTATATTAAATAATACTAATTAGGCATAGTTTATTTAGTTATGCTTATATATCTACCAAAATTTACAAATTTTTACTAACACATCTTTAATTTCTTCCTTTTTTTTTCTTTTCTTTTAAGAAAAAACTACACTAGCCTCCTCAATTGAATTCTCTTTCATTTAATTTCTCTCCCTTTGAATTAGACATTTAGATTATTCTGTTATCTTGGGAATAAAAAGTACCTATGATACTAGCTTTTTGGATGAGGAATGAATATTCCCAGTATCCCATATTAAGGGCTTGTTTGGCAACCAATTCTAGAGTTTTACCTTAAAATCGAGGTTTTGTCCAAGTAAAATTTTTTTTTCAAAAGCTATTTTAGTTACAAAACATCAATTTGAAACCTAGGTTTTCTTTTTCCTACTTTTTCATCTTTCCTATTTCCTACTTTTTCTACTTTCCTCTTTCCTACCAACTTTTTTGTCTTGGAATCCGTAAAAGCTAATAACTTCCCAAACATAAATCACTTTTCAAAACCTAGGTTTTGCATCGAAATCTGTAAAAACTATTTTCCAAAATCTAAGTTTTACCTCGGAATCTGTAAAAGCTATTTTCAACCTTACATCCAAACAAGCTCTAAGTGTTACTTCATCCGTTTTTAAATATAAGCAAATTTTAATCAAACCACGATGTTTTTTTTAAAAAAAAACTAATTTCAAATAACCATGTCTCAAATTAAATAGTTAGTGAAGGGCAACTCTTTGGGAAATTTGCAATCAGGTGTCAAATAGAAGAATTAATGAATAAAAGATCTCAAAAAATCACAAAATTATTATAAGGTCCCAGAAGTAGCTTTTGAGGTTGTAATTAACAACTTTACCAGCATTTATTAACATCGGCCTTTAATTTTGTGAATCTTTAGGGTCTTTTATTCATTAATTCTTTTATTTGAAACTTAATTGTAAATTTTCTCAACTTTTTTACATAACGGTCTTTAAACACATCAAATTTTGTTATGGAGTATGACTTATTGGTTAATTTTTCTCATGCTAAGGTATAAAAATATCAATAAACATTTACCAAAATGGTATTCTTTTTTTTTTTGCCAATTTTACCAAAATGGTATTCAACACCATATATTTTTTATATATGTAAAAATAGTAGAATATCCATGAACATTTAAAATAAGGTAAAAAAACAAAACAGTAAAGTATAACTTAACACCACTTGTTTTTGTGACAAGATCCTCACTATTATATATATAACGATATTAAGTTAATGGTAATTTATATTTGACTACCATAACATTTTTACTTCCATCTTAATTGTTCACAAGTATTTTTGTACATAAAAAGCATATAGTACTCGATGCACTTCTAGTAAAAGCCTATAATCATTTTTACACCTTAAACCATTTCTCTATTCTTTCTTCTTTCACTTTCTTAATCCCTATCAAGATAAATTTTCAATAATAATAATAATAATATGAAAAAGAAACTCTTCAAATAAGAAAACTAAGGTATCAATTTGAAGGAAAAATTATGATGCAATATTCCTAATAGCACTTTCAATTAAACACGCACAAGGTTTTAGTAAGGTTGCTTAACATTTTCATACATATATATATATATAAACAAAAATTACAATTTTAGTAAGGTTGCTTCCAAGCCAACCTCACAAAATAACCTTGGACTAGTGGTATATTAAGAGCTTGTTTGGTTTCACTTTCCAGAATTTAGATTTGGTTTCAAAACCTAGGCTTTACCCCAAAATCCATGTTTTGCCAAGTATTAACATTTTTCGGAAAAACTATTTTGGACACAAAACTTCGGTTTGAAACCTAGGTTTTGAAAATCTATTTTAATGTTAAATAACATATTCTCTCGTAATAAATTTTCTTAATCCTACTTTTTCTTTTTTCTAAAGCTCTTTCCCACCTCGGAATCCGTAAAATCCAAAACTTCCCAAACACAATAAACTTTTCAAAATATAGTTTCTGTCTTAGAATCCGTAAAATCTATTCTCTAAAATCTAAATTTTACCTCAGAATCCATAAAAGATATTCTCAAAAGGACTTCCAAACAAGTCATAAAAAGCCAGAAACCATGCTGAACAAGAGGATAATGAATTATCCTTATCCTGGGGATTGTTGAGAGCCAATATATGGTTCTTGAATGAAGCTGCAGCTTCTTCCCATTTTTCTAATTGTCCCACCTTGTCATACACCATGGCCATCAAATAGAAAGCTTCAGCTGCCATTTCATGATACTGTAACACCACACAAGATGATGTTATTATTGACAGTTAATTCAACAGAAGTGAGATGATCTATCCACAATGCATAGGCACTAGACAGCAGCTTGACCATATCGGGTTGGGTCTTGTTGGGCCAACGAAAAGGACAAGAAAAAAATGGATTTAAAGACGAGGTTGATCCGGGTTTTGGGCTGACGCAATTCATTCCGGGCCAAGTCAACCAGTAGCCCAGTCCTGGCCTATGCAAATTGCACACACTTGCATATATATTAGCACTGCATAAATGTATGTTTATTTGTGTCTACTACAAGATTCTTTAGTGAAGATATAAGAAATGAGCATTTTCTACAGGTCAAAACTCATATTCAAGTCTAAAAACTGTTCATGCAAAAGAGAAGTAACCCGAAGCATTAAGATATTAGAGAATGTCAACGTAAAGTGGTACCTTGTGAATTTCAGCAAGCAAAAGGAAAACAGAATCATTCTCAACTAGTAGATTGTATTCGTAGCACATGCAAAAGAGGGAGTGTGCAACAGTGGCCGCCTACAAACAACACACACACACACACACGTGACGATGAGATATAAGCAAGTGTTTATGTATAAATTATGGGTAAATAACAGGCTATGCTATAAAGGTCATGACAGAACATAGGTATTGAAAGTTTAATTTTCCATAATTCTCATGGAGTGACAATTAAATGTGCCTTGTACATGAATTTATCAACGCTCTGAATAACAAATCAGCAATTCTCTTCGACAAAAAAAAAAACAAAAGAAAGATAATTATTAGCATGTAGAGACAAAATAAACCTCTCTAAATTGATTTGCTGCAAGCAATGTGCGAGCATGGCGCAGGCCTTCTTCTGTCTTCAGCTGCATGTCTACTCCAGTCACTGGTGATGCCAAAACTCCAAGTTCATCACATACTTGTTGAGCTAGCTTTAACTTCCCTATACATGATGTTTAATAAGTCATTAATTTGATGACACGACAGCTGCCAACAGAAATCAAGATACTGAAAGCAACTCTCACAGGCCACTTACTGATGGAGAGCACGGTCATGAAGTAACTGCAACTTGAACAGTAAGATTTGTGATTTTGAAGCAGACAGAAACTTCTCTTCTGCTATTTTAAGAGCAGAAAAGGCCTCTAGAAACAGAGAAGAGGAGAAAATTAGCAAGGATAAAATGGCGAGATAGAGGCCATTTACTCTATCTACAATTAAGAAAGCCAACTTGTAGATCTAATAATCAACATTAAGTTCAATTTCCTATATAGTTATACAAACTATATAACTACCATGGTGATTAACAGACTAATTAAAAAGGTAAAACATTTAGAGAAAATCAGAAAAAATATGTAATGATGACTCTAATCAAATTTAAGCATTCAATCAAACCTCTGTATCCTTTAAAGATTGCCAAATGCTGCATGACATTTAAATATGCTAATGCTGCATCTAATGAGCTGGAACAACAGAGAACTAGTCAAAAAAACAGGGACCAAAGGTCGTAGATCTGAGATAGACTTTTAGGATAAAAACTACCTTGATGCATCAGCAAAGCAAGTTGCATGCACCAGTGCACTCATGTGAGAGTGGAGCACTAATGACAAAAAACAATCAGATTATGAGAGAACCATGCCAGAAACATTTTCCACGAAATATGTTCTATCAAAATATAAATAAATCATCATTAAGGAATTTAATTACCCGACAATGCAAGGAAAATTTACCTGCCATATAACTCCCATGCAGTTGCACGAAGAAGATAAGATGACCCCAACAATTGCAATACAGATCCAGGAACAGATGTGGGTTGTGCACAGAACTGAAAAATGTTAGAACTATTACTAGATCCATTCTCCTGTGACAAAACGAGTGAACCCATTGGCTTTTGTAAATTTTTAATCCATGCTGTACCAAAAGCACCGTCAACTGTCATCGCAGAACTCCTGAAGCCAAAGTCACTAATCAAATGAGAACTTAATCTGATTTCCTGCCAACCACGAGACAACAAAACAAAATAACTAAGACTTCATGTTGCACGCACCAAAAAAGCCACAGATCAAAATAAAATCACAAAGAATCCTCCTACCTTGCATACATTGACTGGGCATGTTTTAAGCTTCATAAAAGCTTTTCGACCAAATGATAGCAAGGGCCTCTGACATGCTGCAATGCAAAAGATCCAATATAATGTAAAGATGCGTTGGGGGAAACAGCTTAAAAGAACCGCTGCTTTGGGAAAGCAAAAACATGGACTTGAAAAACAGAAAGACAAGCAGAAAATTTGAGAACATACTAAGCACTGAGAATTTGAGATAATTTATTTTGCACTGAGAATGGTTTATCTTCTATTCATTTACTTTCCCATTCTCTAAAAGCAAATAAGTTGCTCATATAAAGCACTAAGTACAAATTTATTGTTAGCAAAACATGATTAATTCTTAAAATCAGAAAAGAAAATATCAGAAGAATGAGGCATGCTTTTACCTTAAAAAATTTAAATAAAAAATTAATAAATATTCCATATTCAGTATACTGCAAGACCATAATAAGCCAAACTTCAAATTTGATTATTTTGGAGTACACATACAATTATAAAAACTTGATGTTGAGATGTTTTGCAATGAATGCTGAAATAATTAATTCAGCCCTATCAGATAAGTTAACAGAATGATGTTGCAGATTATAGATTCTGTATTTTCAAGGGATATCATCAATGGTAATAATGTTATTACATGTTTTTAAAAGCATAAGGTAAAGAAATTCTAATATATCTTAGAATAAATGATGATTTATAAACTTTTTTATTTCTACTTAATCACTATTCATCAGTAGATATTTGCAAGCATAGCAAATTTAAAAAAAGGGAATCATCATTCAAAGCCTTATCCATAGATGAGGCCAATAGGTATTCTCCACATCCTTGACCATCTGTATTTGTATTAACCCTATTTTGACCGAAAAAAAGTTTTTATTTTTTATTTTTTAAGGTAACCTGCTTTCTCATGTATTTGATGGACATTTTTATAATTGATAAATCAATTATCATTTATCAATCCCCTGAAGAAGTAAGGTGTGATACATGATCAATATGAAAGATGCCTCCTTTTACTTAGGTGACAAATGAGCAGGAGACTCTATACAAGAGAGAGAGAGAGAGAGAGAGAGAGAGAGAGGGTGACATAAGCTAAGGTATATCTTTTAGATTCTGATTCTCTGTTACAACAAACTCCATACACCATGCCTGCTTAAGAACTACATTTGAAGTTGTAGAATGCATTTTGGATGTAAAAATCCATTAGCTTGCATACTTTAATATTTGGTAACTCACGTTTTGAAAATACATTTTAAGTAAAAAACTATTTTTGATAAACTAAATGCATTTTGAATCTAATGTTTATCCAAATATAAATGAATTCTGTCAAAATGTATTTTGGTCAAAATGCATTCTCGTAACGGTTTTCCAGATGGGCACGTTCTGCCTTTTAAGCATAACTCTTGTAGATCTCCGTTTCATTCATGTTTTTAATACACTTTGGGATATCCGAACCCTTACCTCAAGTGGCTCACTTAAATGGTCTTTGCTATGCATTCTCAGTATATTGTAGAGCTTGCATCCTGGCACCTTACTCTTCTCTAGCAATGTTCTTTGCATAAATAGTGTCTAAAACGGAGTGATAAAATGATTCACTGTGCTGTTTTATCGCATGCATATCTTTATGGCGTAGCTGTTAGTGTCTTTAAACTTTTTTTTGTTTTACTTTGTTTGGATTGGATCTATCGTATTATCATAGGATTTACCTTCTAATGAATTGAGACTCGATTTGTATATGCATCATTACGTTTGAACACTTTGTTGAAAAGTATACCCATATTTAGTGTTAAACGATACCTTGAATACGTTTGTCTCCATTAAGATGATATATGTACTAAGTAATATATAAATAAATAAATTGTCTTATTATGAAAATAAAATTAACACCATGTTAATTGGCCTTGCTTTGTCCATGTATTTATGTCTCTCATTGCAATGCGGTAATGCTACAACAAGAGCCAAGTACTATTAATGTAGAGATAGCTAGAGAGGAATTGATTTTGCTGAGTAAGGGTATCAATTCCTAGAGAGCGACTAGAAGGTGAGCAGGCTAATGATATCAGAATTGTTTGCAAAACAAGTCGACAGATCTTCATCATGTTGACAGAATGAAGACAAAATGGATCTTTTTTTTTTTTTTTTTTGAGGTATCATATTTGCAAGAGCGTCAATGCCTTTGGTTTCAATTAATTTAAGAAGGAAGATTATGATCATGAGATCCTTAAAAGTAGCTTTTAGGATTAACCTAGATCAACACAAAATATATTTACATTAAAGGAGAATACTTGTGACTACCAGGTAAAATACTTTATTTTTGAAAGATGAAGACGAGAACTAAAGTATACTTGTGGCTACCTCTAATCTCGAAAGTATTTTCGATACTTCATAAACAAATTTATACTTTAACCTTTTCATTAATTTTGAATTTGAACATCAACTTTAAAATAATTTATATTTTTGCCTTTTGAAATAATTTATAATTTACTTCCCTATACTTTATCCCTCCCTTTGTTTGGTTTAAAATTTTGGAGGGGAGGGGATTCAAAATATATCCCCTCATTCCCTCCCCTTCCCTTATTTTCTTTCCCTCCAAATTGAGGTTTTTTGAAGGGAAGCCAAAACTTATGACCATTATACCCACATTAATTTTACTATATTCCCATCCATACCCCTGGTAGGTTAAAACGCATCGCTTCTCAACGTTTTCCTCTGCTTTCTAGAAGCAGTTCAGTTAACCAACACTTTTTTCTTCCTTTGCTCTTCGGACGTCTTACTAGTTACAAGTTGGATTAAGGTGGCAAGTTAAACATAAATTAAGTATTGTGAAACTAAGCTACATATAAA
>JANTPZ010146982.1:0-36394 GCA_025593235.1 Vachellia pachyceras
TATAATTGACCTGTCTTCATGAGAATTGTGCTTGAAAAGGGTCTTGTTTGTATGCTTTTGGATGTGAATAATGATTGGTTGAAGTTCTAGGTTTGAATACTGACTATTGTCCTGTGTTTATGTTTTCATTCTCTGTGTTTTTCATCTCTGTGGCATTTTGATGCGGCCAAAATTGTTGTTTGTTGTGTTTTTCCTCTTGGGAAGGTTACGTCGCGACAAATTTAATTTTCACTACGGCTATACATTGAGACTTTTTGTCTTCCACAAGTTTTCGCCGCGACCAAACTTTGGTTGCACCGCGGTGAAAGTCGTGTCGTTTCGCCTCCCGCCAGTTTGGTTTTTAAGTTTGTTTTTCCCTTTTCACTTTCCATTTTAACATCGCCGTTGTTTGCTTTATCTCTCGAGTTTCTGCTCATTCTCGTTTGCCGCCGCAACTCACACGATACTCCGTACCACTACATTCGTGTAGACTTGAGTAAGCATTCTTAACCTTTTTCTTCCATTTCATTTCTGTTTTCTTTCATTTCATTCATTGTTTTTCGCCGCTGTCGCTGTCATGCTCTGCGATTTTCGCCATGAAGAAAAAGAGGATTCACCGTGATGAAATTTATAATTCACCGCGACTAACCCTAATTTTCGCTGCGACCAACTTGAGCTGCAGCTTGTTTTCACTGTTTTGGTTTGTGTTTTTATTGTTTTTCTGTTTGATTTATGGTGTCAAGTCAATCACCATGCCTAGGACTAAACTTCGTAACATAATAGAACCACGTATCCCTGACCCAGAACCATCTCAATCCTTCGAGGACATTTTTGAACTGACTCAAAAGCATCCTTTGGTTAAGGAACACTCTTTTCCTTTGACTCCTACCGACCACCCTTTTGTTCGTAGGTTGACTGAGTCCGGCATTACTCGCCTTATTCACGAGCGTTCCCAGGGGAACCTCACATTCGTCCACCACTTTTATGCCATATGCCGCCACGAGTCTGCTCTTTTCGTTGACTTCTGAGATACCACGCTATTAGCCGTCACACCATCCGTACTCACTTTTCCTTACCCACTGCTGAGCGTGATCATTACATTCAGTTTATGAGCCAGTTCCCTGAGGACACTATTGTCAAGACTCTTTGTTTACCTGGGATGGGTTGGCATGTCCCTCGTAGGTCCGAAATGTATATCTGCTGTTCTGAGTGTCGTCCTAAGATGAAACCTTTTATCCATCTTGTTTGCAGCAACATCCTACCAACCAGCCATCTCGCAAACCTCACGAAGAGGTAGGCCCTCTGTATTTACATGTTGATGCAGGGGATCAGCTTCGACGTATCCACTCTCATTTATTCTAGCCTTCATGATGTTGTCCTCACTTCCAAAACCACGAAGGCTATCATTTTCCCGTATCTCATTTCTGGCATGTTTGCTGAGCTAGAGATCCCATATTACCTTGAGGATCATCCGTTTGCCCCTGCCCCTATTTTTATTTATGAGAGGATCCGTGGGGTTCTCGCACCTCAGCCTGAGCCCTACATTGACAAAGACGATTTGCTAGCTGAGGAGCTGGAGGCTCCAGTACCATAGGCACTAGACGTTCATCCAGTATCGCCAGCCCTTGTTACATTTAAGAGTCTAGCTACTGATTTTCAGCAGTTCAGAGTTTCGATGCTTCAGCAGTTTGAGAGGGAGCGGAGGTATCGCAGGAGGATGGATGCCTTGATTGTGTAGAGCTTGCATTTTGAGCTGCATCTAGAGGAGGATGATCTTGGCGGTACAAGACCCTCAGGAGCCGAACCATCTGGAGAGGGCGGAGCAGACGTGGATTCCGAGGGTGACTCGGCCATGGATAGATAGGATTTTTTCTTTTTGTTGAACTGCTGAACAGTTGTACTAAATTTGTTGTGGATCATGTTTTGTAGCTATATATATAGATGTTTTCCTTTGCCAATTTTCCCTGAATTCCGTTGCATGCATGCATGAATTTTTGGTATTACTTGCGACTTCCGCATTTTATTTGCTTGCTAATTTTTTTTCCCTTCAATCATTGAGGACAATGTTTGATTTGTGTGTGGGGGGAGAATTATGATTTTGGTTTTTCAAGTATTACCTTATTTTTGAAATGCAACTAGAATTTTTGAAGGTTAAATGTTGGGCTATTTTGCTGAAAACTTTGAAATTTTCAAGTTTCTTCAAAATTTTTGTAAAAATTGCTGAATTTTCAGAGGTTTTGAACTGCAATTTTGCTCTCAGGCAGTTTTCGCCGCGACAAAAGTCATTTAAATAAGGCAATTCACCTTTTGGGTGAGTTTCGCCACGACCATCTTGTGATTTGCCACATCTAAACTACTTGCACACAGAACCCAACCTCTCGGGTGTGGTTTACCGCAGTGAAACTTTAGTGCAGTTAAAAAATATAAATATTTATATTTTGAGTTTTCAAATAAAGATTCCTCTTATCTTATTGCTTTTAATACTCCTGAGCAAACTTATGAAATCATGATTTTCATAGACAATGCTTTGGGAAGTTGATGCATGATTTTCAAGGATAAAAGCTTTTGGTTAATTGCATTTTTTCGAGTTATTAGCAAATGATAAGCGTAGATGCAATTTTGAATTGACTCTTTGCATTTTTTATTCTTGAGGCTGTTTAATTGAGACACTAGCCTTGTCGTGAGGATAATTGGGCCTAATTCCATTGCTTTATGTGGGTCTGTCTCAATTTTTAATCTCTCTAGAACTTGTCTTGATTCTTAATCAAAGATTATTGATACCATATCTTGTGAAAGTGATAGAGGCCTTAATTTCAAAAACCTTTCATTTTGCCCAAACATAAGCCCTTCATAACTTAACCATTGTCTCCCATTTTGAGCCATTCACTCTTGGAAACCAGCATTTGAAAAACTATATATATGCAAGCATAGTCTGATCAAGTTGTGTTTTATATTGCTATATATATAAAAAAGAGAAAAAGGCAAAAAGGGGAATAAAAAACAAATAAAGAAGAGAAGAGAAAAATAAAGAGAAAATCAATATATTGTCTAAACATGAATTTCTCTAAAGTCTTGCAAAAGGTACTAATATGATTGGATTCCTTTGATGCTGTGTATTCAATTAAGCACTTCTTTTCATCATTCCACTTCATTACTTGAAACCCCCATAACCCATCTTAAACCCCAAAGTCCTCTTGATTCGCACTATATTGAGCTTATTGTAGAGAGGTAGAATAATTACAAGCCTATGGTAGAGATTTGATTAAGCATACCATGAGTGAAATTATCCTTACATAGTGAGCTAAGAGAGAAACACTTCTACCTTTGAGAGGAAGTCTCTTTTATTCAGTCTTTTGAATTGAACTATCTTAGGGATTGATTTACAATTGTCTCTGCCATTATCCTCGTTAATACCTTGTCAAATACTTTCACTAAATTATGTAGTCCTGGACTTTTGAGGATACATTCTTGATGCATTGATCATTTAAAGTTTTGAAAATCTTTTTCCAGGAGTACAAAGGTTTAAGTGTGGGGGAATTTAATTGAGCATTATTTATACCTCTTTTGCACTTGACTTTTCAGAGTTTTAAGTTCAATTTTAGCCTACTTAATTTGAGAATTAGAGTTGTTGATTTGGATTAGTGTTATTTTGGGTACATTTACCATAATTATGATATAACTGTGCTTAAATTCCATCATGAGCAAGCGATACTGCAAATATTTGCTATTTTATTTTAGGAACTCTGATCAAGAACTTGGGGAAACATCTTTGGAGGAGTTCGCCGCTGCGAACAATAAAGTTAGCCACGACCAAAGTCAAACAAGCTAATATAGAACTCTCGGGAGAGGTTTGCCAGTGCGAATTTTGTGCATCAGCACCAAAATTTGCTCCAAATAGAAAATAAACCCAACCTGGTTCCTTGGATCCGACCCTGGATGGTTAAGAAGACCTAATTAGGGTAAGTTCGAGGGGGCCAAGCAAGGAGGAGTCAGAAAACACACACACATTTCTCTCATCTTCTCTACTATCCAAAACCCTACTTCCACTCCATCTCATCACCAACAATCCACCATGTGCCTTCTACCATCTATTGGGAGCTTGCTTTCGCATAGAATGAGTGGCTGAGCATCTCCTTTCCTCTTGAGAATGAAGACAGTTTGAGTTCAGAGTACCGTAAGGGGAGTATTTGTTTTCAATCTGTATATATGTTATTGATTACTTGGATTCTGAGTTAGACTTTGTAATTAGTACTTAGAAACTTGATCTCGGTCGAGCCAAACTTGGATTATTTGTGTATTGAAGTTGTTTTGTGTTGAACATAGTAGAATGAGGTCTCATCTCTACTTTTTCAGTGAAATCATCATTGTTCTCTTTACTCTTCCTAGTTGTGCTTGATTTTAGAGGCATTGATGTGTTGAGTTAAATTTTGCACTTTTCAATTTCCATTCACATACTAAGTGTTTTTAAAGGGTTTCATGGAATGGAGTTCATTACACGGAATTTCTGACCCAGTGAGTTGTTGGGGTTTTTATTATGAAACTTAGTGAGAAAACGAATACTTTCCCTAATCTTTTGCAAACTATAATGGGCCACTCATTTTCAAGAGGAAATCCACTACTCACACACCTTTTCACTCCAATCCTATTTTGCTAATTCCGCTTAATTTGAAACTACCAAAAACAAGATTTACTTTGTATTTAAGATTGTGGTAAAAAGCAACATTGAACCGAAAACTGATTTGATTTGCATCCTGTAATATCCACCCTTTTCTGTAAGCCAACATAGAGGCTAAATCGATAGTTATACGACAAGACAAGAGCCAGAAATAAAAGTACAGAAAAAGGAGTTGTTAGTGGACTTAAAAGACCCTAGTCAAATTAGTCCTAAGGCTTTGAGATTTCTAAGAATGTAAGCCAGGGACATAAATGTCATTAAGTATAAAGACCAAGGGCAATATGGTCATTGGATAAAAAGGGCTAAACCAGTAATCAAAAGTCAAGTTAAAACCCATGGATGGAAAATACAGAAAAAGTTGATTACTGTTGGGCCGGAAGTCGTAGAATTAGATTTGACCTGGTGGATGGAAGCTGGTAGGAATAGTAAAGTTAAGCGTGCTCATCCCAGGAGCAATTCAAGGATGGGTGACCCCCTGGGAAGTTTCCCAAAGGGGTCAGAGACCAAGAGATCAAGGGCCAAAAGGTTAAGGGCAAAATGGGAAGTTATGAAAAGTTAGACTGTGAAAAGGAATTTTGGTCATTAAGAGAAGGTGTAAGGGCATTTTGGTCATTTGACAAAGTCAAAGTCAAAAAGTCAAACGGTTGACCAAAAAACAGAAAAATTAACAGATGCCCAAAAGATAGAGCAGAACTCACTGATTACCAGAGATTCAAACGGTTGTTGAAATTCAAGCGATTTGCCTGAAAATGAGGAAAAGGCCTGAAAAATCCCCAAAAATATAATTTATTACAAAAATTAATTTGGGACATTTAGATGTTATTTTGGGGAAAAGAGAAGGGCTAGAATATTAAACAAAAATATAGAAAATTATAAGGCCCTAAAAACGATTTATTCTAAAATTGCTTGTTTTCAGGGGTTTTAAACATGATAAAGTAATCCTGTTAATTTTGATTTGATTAAGGGACATTTTGAGGGTGATGATTTTAATATATTTAAGAGGGTATTATGGAGATTAAATGAGGAAGAAAACATCTCCAGATAGTAGAAAAAGATTTACGGAATAAAGTTAAGTTTGCTGGTAAAAAGTGTAATCAGTAAAAGTAACCGAATGGGATCCGGTTTGGCTAACCAAACCCGATTTTTTTCACCCATGTGCAGCCATCATGAGCCACTTTTGAGGAGCCAATGAGAAGCACACAAATGTTAAATTGGCGGCATCATTTTCAACCTTTAGATTAAACTTACTAGTTAAGACAAAATCTTGACCATTCATTTCTTATGAAGAGATTAAATAAACAAGACATTTTTCTCTTTCCTTGGCCATTTGCACGAAATCTTGGCTGCAAAAAGAAGAGGAAGTGATGCCATGGAAGCTTGAGGAAGAGGAAGAAAAGCTTGAGGAACTAACAAGGTAAGCTTCCAATAAACCAAATCAACCTATTTTCCTAAGCTTTACAAAAATAATTATTTCAAAAATTAATTTTGGAAAATCTAGAGGGCATTTTGGAGGAACTAACAAGGGCATGAGAATCAGTGAAAAATCAAACTATTTTTCTAAGCCTTACAAATCCCTCTTTACTCTACGGTTATTTTCGATTTCATCTCTTTTGGAAGATAAAGTTAGGGTTCTTAAGTTCCAAATGAAAAAAAGGGATTTCAGGAAAATCAAAGGTTGTACCACAATCCTTGCAAGATAAGGAGTAGATTGGTGTATGTTTTGTGATTGTTGGAGTTGTGTATGAAATTGGAGCATGAACTTACTGTTTACAAAGCACTGTTTAGCACTGTTCATGAAGGAAAATGAATATTTTATGATGCCCAATTATGGGAAAATGGTTTAGGATTGAGATTATGCATGTGTGTGAAGCTAGAAGTTGAAAAATCACATTTTTCCAATTTATAGAGCAATTTTCGTGCTGCTGCAGAAAAGTGAAAAAGGAGTGTGATTTTGATGATTTTGATGCTTCCATTGAGTTTAGAAGGCAAATTTGTGTAGGGTAAAAGTGAGAAATGAATTTGGGAATCATTAGAAATCATAAGAGCAAATTTCAAAGTTTAAAGGTGCATAAAAGAGCATTAAGAGTTATATTACGTTTTTATGGTTTTCATGCAAGGTTGATGGCTTGAGATTGATGGTTATATTCTTGTATGATGTTTAGGAAGATTAAACATCAAAGAACTTTTTGGGGACATTCATCAAGAGAGCTTTAAAGATCAAGAAAAACTGAAGAGTAAAGGTAGCAATACCTTCTAACCCTAAGCCTGATTGCTTTGAAAATGTGTATGAATTATGCATGAATTTTGTTGAAAATTTGTGATGATTGAAAGTGTGAATATGTGCTTTTGTATGCTATGGCCATATGCATTTCATTGTTACATGTTGCACTTTTATGATTTCACACTTATATTGGAAGTTGTCATGCAATTTTATAATGTGTGTTAGAAAGTTTTGCTACTGCGATTTCCAAAAATCTCATTATCCCCCAACCAACCATGCTGGTACAAGATCAAGGAAAGGGTAAGGGTAAAGTTATGGATGAGTGAAGATGATGCTCTTGCTTGTGGAATTTTATATGGCATGATTGGAACTTTATGTTTGAATATTGATGTAGTTATGTAATCTTAAACTTCTACTCGATAAAGTAAGTAGATAAATGCGAGTACATGCATGAGAACATACTAAAATGCTAAGGAATGTTAGATAAGTAATCATGCATTGCTAGAGGTTGAGTTTTAACCAAAAAGAGTTTTGGTAAATTTTTAAAGAAAAGTTAAGTTTTAAGTAAGGGGGTTCCAACAACCCTAGAATCTACCCTTTTTCAAGTGACGATGAAAAATAGTAAACAAAGTCCAAATGACTTGAAACTTTCCAGTTAAATATTGGACATCCTAAGCTTTAAAATGAGCCAAAGTTTGCTAAACTTAGATGTGTAGATAAAGAGTTATGATTTTTCAAAGTTAAGAGAAAAATCTGGAAAACTGGAAAGTTACCAAATGAACAGTGATATTCACAGAATTAACTGTATCAATTGGGCAATTTTTTAAACCAGTAAGTATTTTTCTCTTATAGAACACTTAATAAGCTTCAAATAGAAATTTGAACCACTCAATTTCGATTTTTCTAGAATTAGTTATAAATTTTCAAAGTTGGGCTAGAAATATGGAAATGGACCAAATGAATATTAACTCCATTTTGAAAATTTTATTTCCACTTCTTTGGTCAACTTGAGTTATCCAAGGCCCTAAAGTGGTTCAATAGTGATCTAATATGAAGCTTCTAGGGGAAAATAAGGAGTGTTACACATCCCAAACTTAATTACAAGCTAGCAACATTTGGTACGCATTCAGCTCCGAAGAGAACGACCCTGGGGTTGCACCCTGTGCAATCCTTGGAAATTACAATTATTATTTTTTGATCCATTCCAAGGCTAGACAATGACAAAACTTTATAATTTGCGGATTAGCCGGATCACTCACCGTTGTTGATGTATATATATATATAGATTTATATATGTTTTTTTGCATTCATTGCTTTTTACATGTATGTTAAGTGTCGGGAGAGATTTAGATTTTGAAACAAGGAGATGCACTGCCGTGTTCCATACCAGCGGACAGCAGGGAGTGAATGAGTTGGCTGACGCCGTTGCCGTTGGGTTAGGATAACCACCCTGGTAACCCAAGGGTTAATCTTTTCCTTTTCTTTTTCCTTTTGGAAATTTTGAAATCTATTGTTCCTTTAACCAAAATGCAAATTCTTATGGCTTGCTTCGTCTAGCAGCTTAGGATGTAATGAAATATAATAAGTGATATATGCATAATGAAATGAGGATTACAAATTGGCAAAAAAGAAATGAGGCTTGCAAATCATTTGTGTGATATGTTATCAAAAAAGTAAAATGTATATTTTATTTACAAAATTGTGAAATAAGTTTTTTAATTCTCTTAAAGCTAAAATCTACCAATTTTTTGCCTGCGTTTGGTTTGCTTAATAAATGGCATATTTTTCGCTTATTATACAAAATTTGCACATTAGTGATAATATTAATATTAGTAAATAATGAGTATTAAACTGGAGACACATTCTAAAACTTTAGTCATAAAATTAGTATATATCATAATTTATAATGAGTTCTTTAATTAACTCTTAATGCAAAAAATACCATTCCTTGTTCTTTTTGAATGCATGGGTAATTAGAGAAGATTCAATTTGCTTTCCCAATGCTCATTCCTTCATGAGAAATTTGGAATTCTTTTTGGATAATATGGGACCAGTTTTGACTATGTCAATTTATCTTTTTTTTTCTAAAAAAAATCTATGCATCTATGAGATTGTTGTTAGTTATATAAATAATTTAAGGGAGCACGAACACTTATGTTATTATGAGAGACTGAATTAATTGGTACAACTTTGAGTGTCTCTTTCTACTATGAGTAGTTCTTTCAACAATTGGTCCTTTCAAAATCATCTAAGGCAGTAGGATTGCAGGTATGAATGCATTAAGAACTAGTGATGAATATGAGAATGGTGTGGAAGAGTTTATTAAATTTGCTAAAAGAAATGCGACTTGCAAAAATGGAATGTATTTTTACCCTTGTGTCAAGTGTATGAATGGGATTAGGTAAAATATTGATGATATAAGGGATCACCTAATTTATGAGGGAACAAGTCTCCAGTACACAGTGGATATGACATGGGGAAAAACTAAATGCATATGCAGCACACGAAAGAGACTTTGTGGATGCCGTAGATGAAGATAGAATGGAAAGAATGATTCACGATGTTGAGGTAGAATCTTTTGCCCAAGCGCCTGTATATGAAAGCATGCGGAGCGATGCAAAGACACCGTTGTACCCTGGGAGTAAGCATACACGCTTGATGGGTACATTGCATTTGATGAACTTGAAGGCATCTTGTGGGTGGACCGATAGTAGTTTCATATTGTTGTTGCAGTTGTTGGGTGATTGCTTCCAGAGAATAATGTACTTCCAAATCATATATATGAAGCCAAGAAAATCTTATCTACAATGGGCATGAAGTACAAGAAGATAGATGCTTGTCCTAATGACTGTATACTATACAAAAATGGGTATGAAGATCTTAGTGAGTGTCTGAAATGTAAAACTGCACAATACAAAGTGAGGAAAGGTGGTGATTGTGGTGATAAACTAGCTAAAAGGCAATCTTTGAAGGTGCTGTGGTATCTTCCAATAGTACCACGGTTTAAGCATTTGTTTACCAATGCAATAAAAGCACAGAAGTTGAGATGGCTTGTGATGAGAGAATATCTGATTGAAGGTATCTCCGACACCCGACTGACTCTCCATAATGGAAGAAAATTGACGAAATGTTTCCGCAATTCGGTAGTGAGCCAAGAAACCTTCAGCTTGGGCTTTGTACATATGGGATCAATCCGTATGGGACACTCAGTAGTACACATAGTGTGTGGCCAGTACTCATGGTGATATACAACTTGCCTCCCTGGTTGTGCATGAAACGTAATTATATGATGCTTACTATGATGATTTCTGGACCGAAACAGCCAGGGAATGATATCGATGTTTACTAGGCACCTTTAATTGAAGACTTAAAGAAGCTATGGTAGGAAGGCGTTGATGTGTTTGATGCATATGGGCAGGAGTCATTTAAGCTACATGCGATGATCTTCACAACGATAAATGACTTTCCTGCGTATGATAACTTATCAGGATATAGTGTGAAGGGGCATAAAGCATGTCCGATATGTGAAGCATACACACACTTCCATCAACTTAAGCATGGGAGAAAAACTGTCTACCTTGGTCATAGAAGGTTTCTTCATCGGTTTCACCCCTACCGTAGGTTAAGAAAGAGTTTTATCTGCTTTCGGAGAATGGAATGGCTCCAAAAGCATTAACCGGAGAGGAAGTGTATAGCCAGATAGAGCATGTAAACGTCATCTTCAGTAAGAATCAGAGAAGTGCCAGCGAGAAGAGCATATGGTAGAAGCGATCAATTTTTTTTATCTTCCATATTGGCGTACTCTTGATGTGAGGCATAGTATCGATGTAATGCATATAGAGAAGAACATTTTTGATAGCTTTGTCGGGATGCTGTTACACATACCAGGAAAGACTAAGGATGGAATCAGTGCGAGACTAGACTTAGTTGAAATGGAAATAAGAGAATTGTTACATCCAAAGATAAGAGATGATGGTAAAAAGGAGTACATGGAGGCAGCAGTGCATACACTGTCAAAAGCCAAGAAAAAAAGTTTTTGTGAGTATTTGCATATCATCAAGGTGCCACAAGGGTATTCTTCAAATGTGAAAAGGCTTGTTTCATTAGACGATTTAAAGCTCGTGGGATTGAAGTCCCATGATTCTCATGTATTGATGCAGCAATTATTACCAGTGGCTATTAGAGGCATTATGAAGGATGATGTTCAATCCACCATAACTAGGCTTTGTTTTTTTAATGCTATATGTAGCAAAGAGATAGAAGTTGAAAAGTTGGACGAATTGGAAAATGAAGGTTACATTATTCTCTCCCAACTAGAGATGCACTTTACCCCTGCATTTTTCGATATAATGATCCATCTGGTTGCTCATTTAATAAGAGAAATAAGGATGTGCAGTCCAGTTTACCTGAGACGGATGTACCCTTTTGAGCGTATTATGAAGGTTTTAAAAGGTTATTCAAAAAATCCTTATCGACCCAAAGCATCCATTGTGGAAAGATATGTAGTGGAAGAGGCTATGAACTTTTGTAATAATTATCTATCTGGGGTGAGTGCACAATCATGGCATGAAGAAGGCGCAAGCAAGGGAACACGAGGTTTAAAAGTGAAGAGTATGCCTCGTGAAGAAGTGTTACAGGCACACCTATATATCTTGAATAATCTGGAAGAAATTCAACCTTATTTCGATGAACATAAACAGGTGTTAAATAAGATCCATCCTAGAAAGAATGACATGCAGATAGCAAATGAACAGAATAAGGCATTCATAGGATGGTTGAAAGAAAGGGTTTCTCATGACATCAATGCTTTTGAGATGACCAAATGGTTAGCATAGGGCCTGCATTTGAGGTGGTCACCTGGAGCGGTTATGACATAAATGGGTATTCATTCTACACAATGGTTCAATATAATAAAAGTACAGTGCAAAATAGTGGGGTAATGGTTGTATCTGAAGCCATGCATTTTTCAAGTTCAAATTTCCTTTATTTAAATGTATGTGGGTTAACAATAATGCTGTTGTAGTCGACTAACAGTTTGGATTTACCTCAGTTGATCTTGAAAGACTTGGTTATAGAGATGATCCATTCATTCTAGCAAGTCAAGCTAGACAAGTGTTTTATGTCACAGACCCAGCAAATAAAAAAATGTCAATTGTACTTCAAAGTAAGAAACAAAAGGATGGTGATCCAACCTTTAATCTGGACGATACATCCCCTTTTACTATAAATCCACCTAGACCACGTGAAGCGGAATTGGTTGATGATGATCACTATACTGTAAGACAAGATCACTGTGAAGGAATATGGGAAAATACATAAAGTAAGGAGTTAATTATGATATGAGTTATAGTATTGTGTGTTATGATTGTTTTTACCTTAGTTTACTTTATTCATGCTGATTGCAATTTATTTATATCTGACATTGATTTCTTAACAGAAATATAGTGAATTCTGATGAGTCACACAGTGATGGACACATAGATGAAAACCCAATGGTGGTGCCAGAGTCCTCTGTGAAATAGGTTAGGGGATGTACAACTATGGCCTCCTTGACTGCACGTCATCGCCGACGACGGGAAAAGTTGCATGTAGAATTCGATACTGATATGAATCCTATCGGTGATGAGCAAGATCGATTTATCAGCTATTTAGGGTATTTGGCACGAAGCAGAGTTAGCATATTGTACCCTGGATGGCGTTCTGTTCCACAAGAAATATGGGATATGATATGGAAAGAAATTTTGGTATGTAACTTTCAACACCACTTCATTTATATCTTTATTTCGATTTGTTCAAATTTCATTAAACAATGTTATACTTTACAGTAAACCTATGATGTTCCAGACACTAAGAAAATGAAAAAGCACTGGATGGGACTTATTCGCATACAGTGGAAAGACTTCAAGAACAAGCTCTTACGATATTATGTTCAGGGGTCAAAGAAATATGAAGATCCGTGTCCAAAATATCCATTTCTATGCCCCGAATATTGGAGGCTGTTTGTGGCGTCACGGAAAGACCCACAATTTTAGGTAACATCCTTCAATTATCTACATTTTGTTGGTATCACTGACTTTGATTTCCCTCTTATGCTTTAACAGGAATTAAGTAAAGCCAACAAACAAAAGGGTGCTGCAAATATCTATCCGCATTATTAGTCTCATGGCGGATACATAAAGCTTCAACAAAAGATGATGGAGGAGGAGCAATAAAGATTACAGGAGGCATCCGCCTCAGATCTCGCAGTTGTCATTCAGTCCCCTGCTCCTCCTCCATGTCACAAAAAATGGAAAGCAACAAGGATGAAAGGTGGCAAGTACATAGATGAAGCAGTAGCTGAGGTGGCTGGAAGGATTGTAAGTGCTGACATATAATAATCACATGTGATTGTTTGTCTTGGGTTTATTGGTACCTCACTTATGATGTATTATACGATGCAGAATGACCTTACGCAGCAGAGTAGCCAAGGGACTTTCACTCAAAGTAGGAGGATGGACATCTTAGCGACAGTGACGAGCGAACTTTTAGTCGCCTAAGTCCGCGTCAAAGATTTTAACTGAATTAATGTAGTATAGCACCAATCCGAGTTGTATTCACTTTGAGGAGCCGATAAAACGAAATGAAATCCTAGTAATTAAATGCGAGTAACTCAAATTGAAAATTAGTTGAAGGAAATTTTATGTGGATACTATGAATTAAACTAAAATTAAAATACTTCTTTTTTTTTGGTATTTTTGAATATGAAAACAAGTGAAACAAATGAAGATAAATGAAATACGAATAAATGATGATGGAAATCAATTCTCCAACTCAAAACATCGGCAATCATCACTTAAATGGATATGGGAGTTAAAATAATGAATTAAAGAATTATAATTAAGATTTAATCCAACAACCGAGCCACCTTGAATTGCCACAAAATATTTTCCAAACTTCCAATTTACTAACTGCCACCAGAATAGTAAAGAGGAATTAAGGATAATAAAACCACTGCTTAATTGTAACTCTAAAATTCAAATAGAATTAAAGCTAGCAAAAGATTATTTAATCCAAGATTCTAAGCCACCTTAGAAAATCACTAGATATTAACTCTAAATTCAATACAATGTGATACCACAACATTATACTTGAAATTAAAGTTATAATCAGTCCAATATCAATTTGCCAAGCAATAATTCCAGTCATGATAATCTCCACAATATAATCCAACTTAAACAATTAAAATTGTTCCAACAATTAGAATAACTATCCTAAGACCTAGGAATTGTTAAACAATTATTGGATAGGAAATTAAAGCAACTTAAACTCCCCTTTGAAGACTCAAGCTCATGCCATTGTTGTTGAATTAGAGAATCCCAAACTTAGCCAGAAATTGCCATGGAGAATTCCAGACAACCAATTGCTGCAGCCATCTTCTTCTTTGGACGACGCTGAGAATGCAGAATAGGGACGGATGATCAGCCGGAAAGATGGTGCTGTGGATCCTATGGGAAAGCTGTTCGTGTGATGTCCGTGGATGGGTATGAACGCCCAGATGAGACAAATAGATAAATAAAACAATAATGGTTCTCTCCCTCCTCTGGACGAATAGAATTAATGCTCCCCTCTTTTTATATGAATGAAAGAATGATGATGAGGAAGGAATCTCCAGGCGGTATCTCGGTTCAATGGATGGATTTGATGATGGAAGTGGCGGCGTTGGAGGTGCGTTTCTTTGAATGGTGAGTGCTGAAGCGATGAATGGAGAAAGGAAAATCCTCTGATCAGTAGCGGCGTGGGGTTAATTAATTGATGGAATGGGAATAGATGGTGTCATGAATAGGTGGAAAAATAGGAATGATAAGTGGTGGCTATTGTACGTATGGAAATTGGTTTGGGGAATAGAATTAATGGGCTTTTTTGGGTGGTGGCTTGTGGAATTGATGGATGAGGGAATGGATAAATTGGAATTGTGGTGGCCCACGAATGGAGAAAGAAAAGATTGCTCCAGGTGCTTTTCTTCCTAGATTGGGCTGAATGGATTAGGATAATTGCATGGGTGATGAATGAATGAAATCAATTAAGTAGTGTTGGTGGCCGTGGGCTTTTAGGATTAAGGGATAAATGAATGGATTCATGGAATGGTTCCAGATGGCTTGTGTGTGTGTCTCGTTCATGAATGGATAATAAAGGCCCAAAGAAAATGAATGAGGTGGGCTAATGGGTTCATGGAATTGGTCATTGGATGATGAACAAATGGATGAGGCCTATTGCATTTGAAAGCCCAATTCTTCCATAGGTGCCTACAATGACAATTGATATTGAGTAGCATCAAATGTCCTAAAATCAATCATTTAACAAAATGATTAAAAATATGATCATTTACCTTGATTAGATTTAAATTCACATAATTGCCATTAATCATATTTAATGCATTTAAACCCAATAAAATCCTAACAATAGGACCAAAATTCTGTTAGATATTAGTTTTGATGATGTCAAATAAGAAGCAAAATGTTTTCACAATGCAAAAAGTTTTTCACAATACATATTTTTCATGCATAATGATTTTACAATGCATATTGGTTAATTTATATTTGCATTATTTTAATTGGAGGATGATGTGGTTAAATAACTCTTTTTGAATGTTAAAATGTTTTAAATAGATGTTTTATTGATTAACCATTCATCTCAGCTTTATTTGGATGTTCAAAATTGATTCTGGGAGTCAACACTCGAGTACTGGGGTCACAACACTCGAGTATTGGCCTTCTGGGAGTCAACACTCGAGTGCTGGGGTCACAACACTCGAGTATTGGCCTTCTCGGAGTAAACACTCGAGTGCTGGGGTCACAACACTCGAGTATTGGCCTTCTAGGAGTCAACACTCGAGTGTTGGCCTCCTCTGTTTTCTGTCAGCTTGACATATGTCTGGTATTTTGACCATATCTCCTAAAATACAACTCCAATCGATGTGAAACCAATTTCATATGAAACTAGACTCAAAAAAAGTTTCATAGACACCAAGAAAAGCATCAAATGATTTCAAATGAAGGAGATATGAATTTCTAAACTTGGTGGTCAAAACTGAACGCTTTATCTCTGACCTATGCTTATTTTATCTATCATAACTTTCTTTATATACATTATTGGGGACTAATTCTTATTTTATATGAAAGTATACTTGCAGGGCTTTTCATTGATATATTATATGCAAGGTTTGGAGTTGCAATGAGAGAGTTATGGCCGTTGCAAGTTGAGCTACAAGCTGTGCTCGAGCATCGGGTTTCAGAATCAGGTTTTCTCCACAAAACATGCCAATGCTCGAGCACTGGCACCTAGTGCTCGAGCACTGAGCTCAAAATTCATTTTTCCACGCAGTGCTTTCACTCAATGCTCCAGCATACACATCAAGCATAGCCAACACTCGAGCACTGCATTTTCAACACTCGAGTGTTGAGACTTTTGATAGTGCTGTCAAGTAACACTCCAAGTGCAAGCCTCTAGCAGAGACAACACTCGAGCACAGATTTCCAGCACTCGAGTGTTGTAACTTTTCACTCAACACTGGAAGCCAACACTGCAAGTGTTGTCTGCCAGCACTACTAACACTCGAGCACCAGCTTTCCATCACTCGAGTGTCGAGCTGAAAACTTTCACTGTTTATCAATACTCTATCTCAACACTCCCAGTATTCACTTCCACCATTGCTAGCACTCGAGTGTCACTTTCTCATCACTCGAGTATTATGATTCATCAAAGTTACTTGCACAGAATACTCGAGTATTCCTAGAAAGTGTTATCAACACTCAAGCACTGAGATTTAGCACTCGAGTATTTGATTCTTTTTAAAACACTTTCAAATAACACTCGAGCATTGCATCAAAGCATTGAACTTTTCTTTGAAATATATTGAGCAAACACTCGAGCATAAAAACCTTACACTCGAGCACTGTCTCTCTCTCTGATAGCTTTGTATCTGACACACTTTACCTATGCTACACACCTACTCTCTTACCGAATATTTCCTTATTTATGTAACGGTTTTTTTGAATATCAACTGCTCTCATAAATGATTCATGTCTAGACTTATTAACAGGTAATAAGCATCTCTGAACATATATTCGGCATGGGCTCTCAACGGACAAAATCACAGACAACATCTCTCTTCGTGTCAGAGCCATTTAACGTAAAAATTATACAACCTCATCCATTGAAGCAGAAGTGTAACAGAAGCAGAACAATCTCTAACGGATTAATCTTCTTCAACAAAACTTGCTTCTTGTCAGGACTCCAATGGCTATTCTTTCTCTTTCAACAATTAAATTTGTCAGAGCAGACCAAGTTTGAAAAATAGAGCACAAGAGCCGAAGCCAAACAGAAAATACAACGCTCCTCTCCAACGGACATATTTTGCCAACATCTATAAATATGAGGAAGCAACAAATAAAAAAAAAGAGAGATGAAATATATGGAGTCACTAAGCTCAAAACAGAGAGTGTGGATTCGTGAAAATTCCACCACATTAGGACTCTAATATTATACTTCTCCGAGAGCTTCAATGTTTATCTATCCACTCTTTGAGAGAGTATATAAGTTCATCCAAACTTATTGTATTTCCGTGAGAAACTCAAGATTGGGATCTTGAGCTTGTTGGGCTGAGTTTGAGTTGAGAAAGAAGAGCATGTTGGTCTCTGTTATTGTGCAAATCGTGAGGGGGAGTGTGATTCCCTTTGTAAAGGCTTGAGAAGCTTGATGTTATTATTGTTAGTGGATTGGAAAATCTCAGAGGAGCTTTGAGGACTGGACGTAGGTCAGGAGGACCGAACCAGGATAAATCACCTTGTTCATCTTCTTTGCTCTACTCTTTCTTTCAATAACTTGGTTTTTGTTTAGTCTTTGATTTAACAAAAAGTTTTATGACACCCAATTCACCCCCCCTCTTGGGTGACAGCCAGTCTAACAAATTCCCCTAAAATGTTACAAATTTACTTGACAAAATATGATTAATTCAGACAGCAATTGGAAAGCCAGATAACCCAGGCCAAGTTCGAGGGGAACAGGTCTACAAAAATATTTTGGACGACCATCTCAACAGTTTACTGAAGCTCAGATTCAATCTAGAGTAGCTTAGATTCATCAATCGCTCCAAGCTGAGTTTTACGATCAACTTCGCAGCTCAATCCAAAGCCAAATACAAAACTAGATAATGAACAATCTGTGTTAGGAGATGAGAGCTAAGATGATAGCTGAGATGAGAGCTGAGTTCGCAGCTCTCCTGAAATAGGGGAAGCTAATTGATAAACTGAAGAATATCGATTTCCCTGTATTTCCCAGTAGCAAAGATAGCAATAATCCGCTTGAAACAGTAGTACTGGGTGACCCTTCTCCTAATTCCCCCACAGAAGAAGTTAGAGAGGATTGTACTCTCTACCTGGATGAGCTAATACGTGCCGTTGCCCATGCTTATTTCTATAGGCAAGCTACTACGCACCATTCTATGTCAATTCCAGATAGCTTGTCTCGCGTCTCGGTGATATGTATTGAAGATGGTGAGGAAGCCTTTGATGTCCCAATCCCTGATCCAAAGGTGCTCCATTTAGGGCAATCCAAGGGTTGCTTCATTCTTTGGCTGAAAAATCTCATTTCTACACTTACAACACCTCATGAGGTAGTAGCCACTCTATGATCTTACTTAATTTTTTTGGCATTATATTTATAATATGTATTCTCTACTTTACTAGGACCCAGAAGAAGCTACAAAATTTCCATCCTTGTTATGGCTGCGGCAGCTACGAGAAAAATTTACACTCGTGACCATGCAGATGCTTGATGGGATTGTTGTTCGTGGTCAAACGTATGAGTTCATTATCGATAAGGATGATGTGAAACAATTCCTATCGCTGGAGGACCTCGATAAAGCATAGCTTCAGTTTGCAATGTTGTAAGTTTTTCATATTCCTATATTCATTTGATAATGCCATCTTTTAGGTTTTATATAATTCACTATTTCTTTTATTATTTAACTCTTTAATAGAACATTCCACAACATAAGCATCGACGTTTCTAGAGATAATTTATATGGATTTATATGTCCTACGAATACAATAAGGAGTTATAATTCTTTAGAACACAGAGTGAATTATGTTGGGAACACAATAAGAGCAGACATCAATCCAAAGCCGTGTTACCTAGCGCCAATAATTGAAAGGTATGAAATTATAGTTATCCCTTTAACACATTTAGCCGAATTGGTAATAATTAACTTGTTTTGCTAACTTCATCTTCATTTATATGTGTTATTGTAGTCATTATTGGAGTCTTTATGTTGTCTGCCCCCTTGTGAATACTGTGTATTGGTTTGATCCACTGTCTGGCAGAAAGGCAGGGCCCGAGCATAAATACATCTTTGATATGTAAGTTTTTCCATTTGTAAATTATTGCTTTTAATGACGTTTGTTTGTTTCATATGTAACTATTGTCAATTCAATCGCAACGCACTTAAGACATACCAAATTATGGGCGGTAAACGTGAAGGTAGAAATAAAACCACACAGTGGTCTTATCCAAAAGTAAGTACTTTGACTTTAAGTTTTTTCATTGAAAGTCATTTTATCCCTTTATACATTTTAACAATATATTTTTTATCTGTAGTGCCCTCGACAATCAGGAAATACTGAGTGTAGGTATCATGTCATCAGTTACATGTATAGTATCATTTAGAGTGAATTGACTACAAATTTAGAAGAGGTAATATGTAATCTATCAAATATTGATAAGTTAATTGTTTGGTTTGATGAATTTGACTTGGCCTAATAATTATTTTTACATTTGTAGATTTTTGATAATGACGATGCTTACACATTGATTTGATCAGAGATTTGTTGGCCAGACGTCTTCTTGATTTGTAAATAAGGAATATTTCTTCAAGGTGAATATATATAGTTTCTAACTCTTCATGTCGACTTGTATAGGGTTAATTAGATTGATGAATTGTGTTACTGCCACAAATGTAAAATGATCTTTGCTCAGTAAATGAGACAATGACTTTTGTGTTTTGCTGCCACAAGGACTTCGCTTAGGTAGATATATACGTCTAATTCTTGATGAGCCACAATGACTTTTGTTTTTAACTCTGATGTGTTTATTATGTTTGGACTTGATCTGGTGTACAAAATGGAATTACTTATTACAAACTCAATCAGATATAGTAAAGGGGTTAAATAAAATTGAAAAGAATGTTTTTTTTAAAAAAAATATACCTACGGCGCCCAATATTGCAATATAGAGCGCTGTAAGTGGTAACATATGGATTAATGAAATGGATATGATTTGATCAGATCAATTTAATCCAAATTAAGATTGCAAAATTTGAATTTCACTTTTTGAATTTCAAATTTCGAATTTCAAGATTAGATCTAGAATATCTTTTGAAATACGAATTTCAAGATTAGATCTGGAATATCTTTTGAAATCCGAATTTTAAGATTAGATTTGGAATATCTTTTGAAATTCTTATTTCAAGATTAGATCTAGAATATTCTTTTGAAATTAAAATTTGAATTTTTCAATATTAATAAAATATTAATCCTTGATTATAATGCACTCTATGAGCTTTATAAATATAAGTGCTCGTGAACAGAAGAGGCATCCCATTCTGAATTTGAATTCGCTCTTAAGCCATGAAACCCTAGAAAGAGAGAGTGAAACAAAGAGGCGCTAGCACGCTGCTATTGTTGGAGACTGTTCGAGTGGACACCGGTAGAGGGAGGTGATTGAAAGAATGTCGGCTCCTCGTGATCGGAAGCAAGAGCGCGGGAGGTTGTGGAGTTTGAAGAGATCCAGACGTAGAGGAAGGGACAATCTCGAAATGCAAAAGGTATGCCTTCATCTCCTCGATCTAAACGCCTTTGACAGATCCGTATTTAGGATTAGAAAATTTTAAATTCCGCTGCTTGTATGTCCTGATCCCAACAGTGGTATCAGAGCCAGGTCAATTGTGCGTTTAGATTGTGCTTGTGTGATTAGCATGAGATGTATGCTTTCTTGAATTCATATGTGCATTATGACTGAGAATATGAACATAGATGATATATAGGTTCTCATATTCTTGAAGCATGTATGTTGTAAGCATGTATGAGTGATGTATATGATACATAACATATGCGTTTTAATTCTGTATATGTTTGTATACATATGATGTATACACAAGGGCTTTTTCAAAGCATTCGTATATGATGAGAATCTGGAATACATTTGTTGTACTTTTTTGGTCACAAGTTTATGCTCTATTAAATCCAGAAGAGTTTTCCACAATAAAGAAACTGGATTTAAAATTTAGCTTCTGGGGGCGCTGTCCCAGAGACCCCCGCAAGGGCGCTGCCCCTTGACCCCGCCCACTAACCGGCTAGTGAGACCGCCGCGGGAGTGCTGACCCTCGACCCCGTTTGCATAGCGTGATATAATCTGAACACAATAAGAATCATTTGTATTGTATAAATTATTGCTTATTGTGATTTGATCTTGAATGATTGAATGGGTATGGTGAAACAACATGGCTTTAGTTTTACAAGGGGTTGTAAAATTTAAATACGGCCTACGTGTCGTGCCTTCCTCTAAAGATTCATGATGTACATTCTTTCTCATCTCACTCCCCTCGTATGTTCAAATGAGGTTTCTTTCAATGTAATCATTAATCTTTTCTAGAATTCCTCTCATTGGCTTGGGAGGATTTAGGTTAGGACAGCCATGTTGTCTCACGCTTATTATATGTTTTTTATTAGATCATTGCATGATAGTTTACGACATTGAATATGGTATTTGTATGAGATACAAACTACATTACATACATATAAATTAGTTGATTTACAAAAAAATCCTCATAATTCAATCTTAAGTCATAATGCCGCCAATTAATGAATAATTGTCAAAACCTCGATCGCTCAGTTGTAGGTTCACCAAAGTGGATGCATTTGAGTTATCTTGGGAAAATAATCATGAGTAATGGTGCTACTCACACAATTCATTATTGTCTTGTCTTAATTGAGATTATCAAAATGGTTTTGGATCTCAAGGCATTAGATGGGATTAAACATGCTGGGTTATATGATGATCTAATCCCATAAAATCTAAGAGTTACATATGATGTAATTGGTAAAGGGTTACATACCTAAATAACTTGAATTTAAGGTCTTGCCAAAGCGGAGTTAAATTTAAGTGAAATATGGATCTTAGCCCACTAATCATATTGAGGATTATTGATTTAGTGGGAGATTAATAATCTACTTTGCGTATTTTGAAATTGTAGAATCATGTTCACTAGTAATCTTCAGAAGGACAAACTAAATAGAATGAACTTTCTTGACTGGTTTAGGAACTTGAGAATTGTTCTCAAGCACAAAGAGGAAAGGCAAGGGCATTGGAAAGGGTAAAGGCTTTACTGGTGAGACCAAAAGGTCAAATAAACCTAAAACCAAGTCCATGTCGGATAAGGCTAAGCCTCCAAAGGATGGAGTCTGTTGTTTCTACAATGAGCCTGGTCATTAGAAAAGAAATTGCAAACTCTTCCTGGAAGATCTGAAAAAGAAAATGAAGGATAGCGGGGCTATCTCTTCAAGTATTTATGTTATAGATGTTCATTGTTCTACTTCCTCTGCATGGGTATTTGATACTACATGTGGTTATCACATCTATACAAGTGTGTGGGACCTCAAAGACAGTAGAAAACTGAAAAAGGGCGAAGTGGATTATGCGTTGGGAATAAAGCAAGAGTTGCTGCTCTAATTATATGCACTTATGAATTAGTTCTGCCCAGTGGGCTTTTGTTAGTATTGAACAATTGCTTTTATGTTCCTACTTTGAGTAGTAACATTATTTCTATTCCTTATTTAGATAAGGAAGGTTATACTTCCATTGCCGGGAATTAAAAATGTTCTATTTATCGTAATGACAATTTTATGATGATGGTGATCTGCATCTTGATCATTGCCTTTTAAATTTAGAACATCCCGCAAGTGGAAATATCTATAACGTATTCTTAAAAGGATTAAATCAAACGATTTGAATCCAACCTACCTATGGCATTGTCGTCTAGGCCATGTAAATGAGAAACACATTTCTAAACTCCATCAAGATGGATTTCTTAACTTATTTGTTTTCAATCAATTGGCACGTGTGAATCTTGTTAATTGGGAAAGATGACTAAGGCACCTTTACTGGGCACAGTGAAAGGGCCACTGATTTATTGGGCCTCATACATTCAGATGTATGTGGACCACTAAACACACCTGCCAGAGGAGGTTACATGTACTTCATTACTTTTATAGATGATTTCAGTAGTTATAGCTATGTTTATCTAATGAAACATAAATCTGAATCTTTCGAAATGTTCAAAATATTCCAAAATGAAGTGTAAAACTAACTTGACAAGACAATTAAGAGCCTTTGATCTGATCGAGGAGGCAAATATTTGAGCCAAGAGTTTGTTGACCATCTTAGGAGTTGTGGGATGATCTCACAACTCACTCCTCCAGGAACCCCACAATGGAATGGAGTTTCTGAAAGGAGGAATCGAACTCTATTAGATATGGTTCGATCTAAGATGAGTCAAACAGATCTTCCACCTTCCTTTTGGAGCCATGCACTGGAAACAGCTGTGTTCACACTGAATCATGTTACATCTAAGGCAGTTGAAAAGACACCATATGTGATATGGACTGGAAAGAAACCGAGCTTGTCTTTTCTCAAGATTTGGGGATGTGAGGTCTATGTTAAGCAACAGGCCTCTAATAAATTATCAAACTGATCCTCCAAATTCCTTTCCTGGGGTATCCCAAGGAAACAAAGGGATACTATGTCTATAATCCCACCAAACACGAAGTATTTATTGTTCAAAACGGTGTCTTTTTAGAAAGAGAGTTCATCTCTAAAAGAACCAGTGGGAGCAAGTTGCATCTCGAAGAAGTTTGAGAATCTCAAGACCCCACAGAACCACAGATGGAAGACAAAGAAGACTCACAACATGTTGTTGAACCTCTTCAAGCAACACAAAGCCTACGGAGGTCTGATAGATTACGACAACCATCTCAGAGATATGGATTTTTGGTTACTGGGAGTCATGATGTGTTGCTCATTGAAACAATGAGCCAACCACCTATCAAGAGGCCGTAGTAGGACCAAACTCTAACAAGTGGCTAGATGCCATGAAGTCTGAAATGCAATCCATGTATGATAATCAGGTATGGACCTTGATTGACCCACCTGAAGGTGTAAAAACCATTGGTTGCAAATGGGTTTTTTAAAGAGAAAACTGACATGGATGGCAATGTCAGTATCTTCAAAGCAAGACTGGTTGCAAAAGGTTTCACACAAACTCATGGTGTTGACTATGATGAAACCTTTTCCCCAGTAGCGATGGCCAAGTCAATCAGAATCCTTCTTGTCATTGCAGCATGTTATGACTATGAAATATGGCAGATGGACGTTAAGACAACTTTCTTTAATGGAAAGCTACTTGAGGATGTGTACATGACACAGCCTGAAGGTTTTGTGCGTTCAAAGGACTCTAGTAAGGTATGCAAGCTTCAACGGTCCATTTATGGATTGAAGCAAGCATCACGGAGTTGGAATCATCGTTTTGATGAAGTTGTCAAAGAGTTTGGCTTCATTTAAAACATGGATGAACCTTGTGTTTACAAGAAAGCCAATGGGAGCATAGTTGTATTCCTGGTGCTTTATGTGAATGACATCCTGGAAATGACATTCCTACCCATGCAGAGTGTCAAGTCTTGGTTAGTAAAGTCCTTTTCAATAAAAGACTTGGGTGAAGCCACTTACATCTTAGGGATTAAGATCTATAGAGATAGATCTAAGAGGCTCATAGGCTTAAGTAAGAGTATATATATAGATAAAATACGCATAGGTTCAATATGCAGGATTCGAAGAGAGGGTACATAACCATATCTCATGGCATCCTTCTCTCAAAGGATCTGTGTCCAATAACATATGATCAAAGAGATTAAATGAGTAAGATTCCATATGCCTCGGCTATTAGATCCATTATGTATGCCATGTTATGTACTCGACTGGATGTCTCATTCGCCTTGAGTATGACTAGTAGGTACCATCAAGATCCAGGTCAGAGTCATTGGACTACTATCAAGAATATCCTTAAGTACTTGAGAAGGACTAAGGATTTATTCTTGGTATATGGTGGTTTGGATGATGAGCTTTGTGCAACTGATTACACAGATGCAAGTTTCCAAACTGATCAAGATGACTCTAGATCACAGTCAGGATTCGTATTCCTATTAAATGGTGACACAATAAGCTGGAAGAGTCTAAGCAAAGTACACTAGTTGATTCTGCAGTGGAAGCTGAGTATATAGCAGCATCAGATACAGCTAAAGAAGCCGTTTGGATAAGATAGTTCATTACAGAACTAGGGGTGGTCCCTACCATCTCAAATCCAAGGGATTTGTTCTGTGACAATATTGGTACTATTGCATATGCAAGCATATACTCAGGCTATTTCACCTTATCATATTAATTAATGATAGAGTGATATCAAAATATGCAATGTATTTGGAGAAGACAATGTTGTTGATCCGCTTAAGAAACTGCTTGCACAAAAAAAAACATAAAAGTCATGTTAGGACAATGGGAATTTGACAAAATCAATGATTGTACCTAATGCAAGTGGGAGGATGTTGGAAATTGTGCCTTAGGGGCCAATCATTGTACCTCACACATTATTTATTTTAATGTATTTTCTCTATTTAATTATCATAACCTTTGTATGTTTATTATGATAATTGCATCCATGGGCAAATTATGAATATTGTCCTAAATGTCCCTGGTCAGTTATCTCTGTGGGAACAAAGATAAAGTAAGATTAGTATGACTTAGATAAGGTATGGAGATACGATTCAAAGTCATAGGCACTTGTAAGAGTACAAGGTGCTAGACCGACCCCCTATGAGAAAGCTGCATGGATTAAGTCATTAGCTTATCTCATATGTAATCATGTCACAATGCCCTTTGACTTGAGATCATCATGGATTCCTGCATGAAAGTCACTAAGCTTTGACCTAGTTAAAAGTCACCTTTGACCGGGTGATGATAAAGGCTATAATCAGGCTTAAGGGTTTTCATGTGGAGGAATGTGAGTGATCAAGATGGGATTTGTCCCTCACATTAGTTGAGAGATATTACTGGGCCCCTCGATGAGTGAGTCTGAGAAATGTATGGCCAGACTGTAACGAAAAGGGGTTTTTCGTTGCTCTGATCAGACTACTCAGGGATCGAGAAAGTAATGGTCGGGAATAGGAGGATGACGTCATCCATGCCTCATCCTTGATCTAGATATCGCGTGACAAAAGGGACGTGATGTGGTTGCATAAAAGGTTACGTCGTGTTAACGATCCCCGTATAATTTGGGTAGTCGTAATGTCTTGCTAGAGACCGCTTGCGACTTGTGGGCTTATGATGAGATTAGCCCACTGCTAACTTTATATGGGCCTACATGGTCTCACACAAGAACATCCCAACATAAGCTTTATTTCTAGGGTTTATTCGAATTTTAAATATATATGTATATATGTTGAAATTTGAAATTGCAAAATATTATATAAATAATATTTGTGTGTGTTAGTTTAATTTATTTGATAAATTAAATAACTAGCATCAATTTAATTTATAAAGATAAATTAAATCTGTTGACTCATTATTTGGATTAATTAAATGGATATGATATGATCAGATCAATTTAATCCAAATTAAGATTGCAAAATTCGAATTTCACATTTTGAATTTCAAATTTCGAATTTCAAGATTAAATCTAGAATATCTTTTGAAATCCGAATTTCAAGATTAGATCTAGAATATCTTTTGAACTCTGAATTTCAAGATTAGATCTAGAATATCTTTTGAAATCCGAATTTCAAGATTAGATCTAGAATATCTTTTGAAATCCGAATTTCAAGATTAGATCTAGAATATCCTTTTCAAATTAAAATTTGAATTTTTCAATATTAATATAATATTAATCCTTGATTATGATGCACTCTATGAGCTTTTAAATATAAGTGCTTGCGAACAGAAGAGGCATCCCATTCTGAATTTGAATTCGCTCTTGAGCCACGAAACCCTAGAAAGAGAGAGTGAAACAAAGAGGCGCTAGCACGCTGCTATTGTTGAAGACTGTTCGCGGGGACACCGGTAGAGGGAGGCAATTAAAAGAACGTCGGCTCCTCATGATCGGAAGCAAGAGCGCGGGAGGTTGTGGAGTTTGAAGAGATCCAGACGCAGAGGAAGGGAAAATATCGAAATGCAAAAGGTACGCCTTCATCTCCTCGATCTAAACGCCTTTAACAGATCCGTATTTGGGATTATAAAATTTTAAATTCCACTGCTTGTATGTCCTAATCCCAACAGTTTTGTTAGTTTTGCTATTGGGATTTTCAAAAATCTCATTATTCCACAACTAACCATGTAGGGGCAAGCTCAAGCAAGGGTAAGAATGAGGTTATTGATGGACGAAGATGATGTGTTTGCTTGAGTGAATTTGGTGTCAATATTATGATTCATAAGCTTTACCTACAAGTGGTTGTAGTTTGTAATCCATAAACCTCCACATCTTCACCAAAAAAAAAATAATAATAATAAACCTCCACATGAAGAAATAAGTGGATATGTGATAATGCATGCATGGATATGGGTTAGATGTGCTAAAGAATGGTAAGAAGTAATCATGCATGATGAGAGGTTGGTTTATGAACCAAAAAGAAGTTTTGGTGATTTTTAAGAAAAAGTTAGATTTCAAAGCTTAAGGGTTTCAAAGGCCCTAGAAACTGACCTGATTCACGTGGAAATGAAAAATAGAAAACATGCTCCGATTAAGCTGAAAATTTTTAGTTAAATACTACACATCCTAAGCTTTAAAATGATATAAAGTTTCCGAAATTTAGATGTGTACATTAAGAGATATAATTTTCCAAAGTTTAAGGTAAAAACTGGAAAACTGGACAATGACCATTTGAGCAGCATGGGCTTTTAGAATAAACTGATTCAAATGGAAAATTTTTTGGGCCAATTAGTATTTTTCCCCTGTATTTTACTTAATAAGATAAATTTAGAAATTGGAACCACTCAATTTAAATTTTTCTAGAATTAATGATGAATTTTCAAAGTTGGGTCAGAAATCTGGAAAATGGGCTAGTGAACAGTAACAGCGTTTTTCCGTTTTTTAAATTTCAAGTTCACATAAAAAGCCCAATTTAAGTTATCCAATGCCCAAAAGTGGTTCAAAAGTGATCTAATATGAGGATATAGGGGAAAAATAGGAGGTGTTACATTTTACACTTTGCATATGGCCATAGCATATTAAAATTCACACCATCACATATTCAAACATCACAAGTTTGTCATACAAAAAGCACAAACCACAAATAATTATCAATGCAACTATTAGTGTAGGGTTAGTAGCTTTTGGTACCTTGGTCTTTCACTTATCCCTGAACTTGAAAACTCTCTTTCCTAACCTTCCAAAAGAGTTCTTTGATAATTCACTTTCCTATACACAACATAATGTTATGGCTATCAATAACAAGCTCATCCCAAGCTATAAAGCACACTAAAACTAAACAAAACTTCCTCTTCAACATTAAGAACCCTAAAGCTCTTGAACTTGTCAAAATCAATTTCAGTGCTTCCCAAATCATTTTCTCAATTCCATCCTACACAATTTCTCAATCCCAAATCATCAAAAACTCACTCCACCTTTAAGAATTCCTGCTAGCTAATCAGGGAAAATGGAAACAAAAATGATTTTTCAACTTCCATTGCATGTAATGGCATAATCTTGCTCTCTTACCTCTTTCCATGCATTATATAACATCAAAACATCACTTTCCATTCAAATTGAAAATTGGACAGCACCTCCCCTAGGTTTTGAGATTCCAAAATTTCAAAATAACAAAAACCAACACAAACTATACACCAATCAACACCTTAACTTGCATAGAGTTGTTTGGTACCAATTATTTGATCTAAATCCCTCTCTTTCCCATTTTCTCTCTCAAGAACCCTAACTTTCAAGCCACCATAAGCAGCCAAAATCTCAAAAACTAAATCATTAGAAGTGAAGACGAGGTTCCAAGGATCAAGAATATGTAAGAGTTATCATGGGAACTCACCTAAGCTTGAAGTTCTTAGAGATTCTTCTTCTCTTCTTCCTCCTCTATGCTTCATGCCTCTCCTCTATTTTTCTGCAAGTTTGACTGACTTTTGAAGCTGAAAATGGAGGTGAATATGGCTTTAATTAAGTTGCAAGATTAATCCTAGGGTTGAGATTTGATCTTGCAAACTTATATGATCCAATGGCTCTTATTTCTCAACCACAAAAGCTCCCTTTTGACACATGTTATTCAGCATTAATGAGCTGAAACTTACTGAAGAATCAAATTTTGTGTGTCAACACAAAAACATAACATGCGTCCCTTAATCCAGTACAACTTATACCAATAAAGTAACTTTGTTATGATAAATTCTACCACTTGTTTGGGACATTTATTTTTCTCTTTTGGTCTTCAATTAGGACCATTACAAGTGGCACAAAACATTTATGACATGCCTACTTTTGAAAATTTTATGTTTCCATAAAGTTTGCAACACCAATAAAGCGACTTATCGATAAGTAATTAAATCCAAGGGTACAAAAAATTCCTAAAATTCTTACTAATATTCTCAAACTTCTTCTTTCCCCAATTTACTTCCTGGAATGTCTTTAATTTTAAAGAAAACCCTAATTCCAAGGTGTCTCCGGATCTTTTCCTTCCGATCCAAGAAATCTCTTTTCTCTTATTCTCAGCAACAATATTATAAAATACTAGCAATTTCAAGATGTTTTTCCTTACTTTAAGATAATATGTTTGAGACCTCCCGGTACTTCAAATAATTTTTTGGCTAATTATTTAATAAAAATGCCAAAAATTAAATGACATTTAAAATTCTCTTAACAGAAATCTAGGTTGATTTAACTGAAACCAAGTCTCACATGCTAATCAGTGACTTTTTCTCTACATTTTGGGTCTTATGATTTTTTTGTCAAACTTTGACCAAGTTGACTTTTGACTTTGGCCAAATAACCAAAATGCCCTTATATTTTTCCGTAATTACCATACTGCCCTTACCTTTTAAACTTCCATTTTCACCTTTATTTTTGCCTTTGTTTTTAATGACATTTGCGTCCTTCCCATAAGGTCACTCATCATGTCATTTCTCCAACCCAAGCACGATTAAATGTAAAATTTTAATGGAATTCAGTATATTAAGCCTAGGCTGACTATGATCTTTCCAGTTTATTAACTTCCTCTTTTTTTGTATTATGTATATCTAGACCTTTACTCAGCTCATTATTACTGATTTGGCCTTTATTTCAATTTACAGTAAAACATTGATATCACATATTCACTAGTAAGGCAACAGGAATGCTGATATGGTAGAGAAGAAATACAAGTTATGTCGCATCGGCAATAGTGTAGCATGTGGAGATGAGATCCAATGTATATACATATAAAACATGGATCAAATCATGGGGACCCTCTCCCATAATGCCTATTACCACACAATAAATTCTTCAATACTAACGTCACATAAGATATGAGAGGAAGAAGAATTTGGGTTTAGATGTTGGGAACATCTAGACTAAAAGTATGTTTGTTGTTGATAGAATGTTTCAAAAACAACGTACACTCTTATAGTATAAGAGAAATACCATAGCATGTGATTCATACCACATGTGATATAAAACCGCAAAAGAGAAGCAAGTGAATGGATCCCTGCTTCATTGCTGTGTGAGTCCCAAGAAATTAATATTTCTACTTATGTCCTTTGACTTTGACATTATCATGGAGGTATACTTCAATAACTGCTACCTTAACGTACATCCTATGATCATGATTAATGCAATACAAGGTACTAAGTTAGGAAAGCAGTTAACATATATCAAAATGATATATGGACAAAAGAATAGAAAAATGTACAACTATGCTGGTGTCTGTGACATGTCCCTTATGATATTAATTTTGGCATTTCATAAGTATGGACACCACGCATATGAGAAAGACAATCTGAGTCTTATACTGACTTGAGAGGGATTAGATTCATCAAGTGAAAATGTATTTTTGGTTAAATCTAGGACATATGAGGCATAATACCAAATTCAAGCTACACGAAGAAAGATGTCTTGTACTAGTCTTGTAAGAAAGATTTCTAATACAAACATCTAAAGACATCAAGCTAATGCGGTAACGGCAAAGTACCTTCTATGAAAGAAAGAAGAGAGAAAGGAAGAGGCCACAATCCCTAATCCACAAAGTGAGAGTAGATGTTATAATATGGGCCACCCTTGATGGATTAGGCCTAAAATCCATGTGTAGGGGTAAATGCGTAAATATCCACTCTTGTGGGAATAAATGAAAATTCCCAAAATATAATTTTATAATTCAAAATTTAAGGTGGCAACGATTGTCTGGAGAGGAGGTGGGAAAATTGCAGGTGCAATTTGAATTTTAATTATAAAATTCTTATCCCACATTCAAGGAGACAACCATATGAAAAAAAGAAGGGCGACTCCCTCTCTGTAAAACTCTCACTTTCTCTTCCTCTCTAAGCATTCTCTTTTCATTCTCATTGTGCATTTGATGTTAGAAACGTTTTGGATCCAAACTTGTGATCCTCAACGCGTGTGGGTATTTGTGGAAGCATCTACTAATCAGTCTATAGGTACACTCGAAATCCTACATCTGTAATAAAGACGTCCCCCACAAATGAATATGAAAAGGCCCAAAAAATGAACATGAAAAGTGTCTATTGTAGCATAAATCCAATAGTACACATGAAAGCAATAGGATCATACACTCCTTGATTAACACAAGCCTGGATGTTACCTTTACATTAAACAATCTAAGTTAGTTTCTCTCTTCTCCTAATGGTATTCATTGGGAAGAACTCAAGAGAATACCTCACTATCTAAAGAGAACAACAAATCTCGCCTTGCATGTAAAACTAAGTACACATCTTACCTTGCAAGGATTCTCTTATGCTAACCAGGATACCTATTCTGATAATCACCATTCATTTGGTGGGTACTGCATCTTGCTTAGTTTTGCTTTAATCACTTGATTTGCAAAGAAGCAGCATGTTGTTGCATAATTAAGTGTAGAGTGTAAAAATAGGGCTTTAGCAAATTTGGCACCTAATATTAGTTGGACTCAATCATTGATTGGTGAATTTGGTGTATATTCCATAAAGGGAAAACAACCTTTGTTGTCCCATACTTTTCTTTATTCCTATTTGAGCCCAACCTTCATTGGACTTGGGCTTTAATACACCAATGGTGGACTAGGTATATTCCAAAATTTCTAGTTTTATTTATAAAATTTAAAGTTATATTAATCACTAGATGATATTTTTTTATAGAATAAACTCCACTCATAAAACCACTACCAAAAAAATAGTATTTAGCAGCGGTAAATTAGTAGCGTCTTTGATAACTGCTCCGAAATCATGAACTTTGTAGCAATTTTGGTCAAAGCGCTACTAATTTGTGACGAAAATCTGTGAATAAATTTAGGGGCAGTTTTAAACCGCTACAAAAACAAAAAAAATTGTTATGGTTATTTTACACCTTTGCAGCGGTTTTAATAAAGGCTGACCGTTGCAGAAACGAAAGGTCATCAGTGGCAATGACATTTATAGTAGTTTTCATAAACGCTACTAATTTGTAACACAATTTGCAGCTGTTTCTTAAAAAATAACCACTACAAAAATGAACAGTCGCTCAGTTCGCAGCGGTTTAGACAAACTACTACTAAATGATGCCATTTCTGAGTAAGCGCGTTAATTTTGCAGCAGTTAAGGTAGCAGTTTTTGTAAAACGGCTACTAATTAGTAGCGGTTGTACAAAAACCGCTACTCCTCACTTCATCACTTTCGTCTTTTGGAAACGTCACTTCAGAAAGCAAATTTTAGAGTTTCCTAAAATTTTTTACATATTCAGCTTTTTTGTTAAGGTTAGTTTTAATTCTTGTATGTATTTAATTTTATTTAATTTTTTATTTATATTTTTTTATTTTTTAGATATTTATTTTTAATTTTTTATTTTTTATTTATTTTATTCTAATTAATTTTTTTTTCAAATGGCTGATCAGGAATGCAGTCAGAGGCATGAGAAGGAGCCTATATTCCCAGAGGGTGGAATGGTCAGGAGAAGGCCGGGGAGATTATGTTGAGCGTCGACGACTTCGACCTCGACGATATCAACATCTCAGTCCAAGAGGCTGAGATGTTTGAGGACTAAGACATCAAGAGGGACCAAGGATTCCGACACCCTTCTGCTAGTTGATTCACTGGGTTTGAGGTCGACGTTCAGGGTAAGTAAACAATTAATACATTTTTTAATTAAAATAGTTTATTTAATTTGTTTATTAATTAAAATGATTTATTTAATTTGTTTATTAATAAATAATTATTTTATTTAATTTTTTATTAATAAATAATTATTTTTATGAAATAATTGTCTGAATTCAATTTTCAGATTCGACAGGGACGACGGTTACGAATAAGCTCACATTGTGGGATGTGCACCAACTCCCTAGTGGGTAGAGGGTCGTCGTGCAATGGGACGACATCACTCAGCAGCCGCGGGGGAAGGGCGGTCTGTAATATCAGTGTTTTTGCTGTTGACTGAAATAAAGGCTAAATCGATAACGATTATGCGAGACAGAGCCCATAGATAGAAAGTACAGAAAACAAGGAGCAAAATAGGCCAGAAAGATTTTTGATAGATAGGCCTAAGATACCGGAATTTGTAAGAACTTTAAAGTTAAGCGTGCCAGGGGTAAGAGCAATTTCAGGATGGGTGACCCCCTTGGAAGGCACCTATTTGTCATTAGATAAAAGACTAAGGACATAATGGTCTTTAAGTATAAAGAGTAAGGGTAAAGTTGAAATTATGAAAGATTAGTAAAAGTAAGGGTGATTTGGTAATTAAGAGAAAAGGTAAGGGCATTTTGGTCATTTGAAAAAGTCAAAGTCAAAAAGTCAACTGTTGACCAAAAATTTACAGATGCCCAATAGAAAGAGCCCGACTCACTGATCACAAATATCTGAGACCAGAGTATAGAAAAATAATTATTTGAGGTATTAGGAGTCCTCAAATATCTGAGACCAGAGTATAGAAAAATAAAGTGAATTTTTCAGTATTTTATAAAATTATTTTCCAGTATACTATAAAGGCCATTTTCACGAAAATGAGGAAAAATACTTGAAAATCCCAAAAATATAATTAATTAAAATTAATTTTAGAGAATCTAGAGGGTAATTTGATTAAAGGAAAAGTGCTAGAGTATCAGTGAAAATTATAGAAATTTTTAATGCCCTAAAAGTATTTTGACCATTGGAAGTACGTTTTTCAGGGATTTTTGACAGGATAAAATTACCCTATTATTTTTGGACGAATTTCAGGGATATTTTTGGAGAAATATTTCATCATATTAGTAAATAAACTATGGAGATTTAAAGAGGAATAATAGATCTCCAGGAAAGGAAAGAAAAATTTACCTGAATAAAATTTCGGTTACCGGTAAAAATCGCAGTCGGATAAAGTAACCGAAAGGAGATTGGTCCGGTTAGTGTAACTAAGTCCTAACCCCTTAGTTACTCAAGGATTACCTTCAGTAAACACCACTTTTAACCAACCATGGTATCCAAGCATATGCCTTTATTAGATTAATTCTATTAATTAAACCTTTATATTAAGCATTTATTAATTGCAAGAGATAATAAAACATTAAACACATCATCTTCCTCCCCCATTTGTCATGAAATTCCAGCAGCCCTTGGGAGAGAAAGTGACGCCATTCAAACTAGCATAAGAGAGAAAAAAGCTTGAGAAAATCCAAGGTAAAAGGCTAAACGCTTCAATCATATACATTTTCTTGATGATTGATGCTTCCTCTTCCTATCTATAGTCTTAGAATTTGGAATAAACTCTTCTTTCTCAAGATCCCAAGTTAGTGTTCTTGATGCCAAGAGTGAGAAAGAGAAGGAGTTAGAGCTAATTGTTATGTGCAAAATGCTCCTTGTCTTGTAAGGAGTAATTTGGTATATGTATTGGGTTGTTGGTGATTGTTTTGTTGATTTTGTAAATTTGGGATTGCAAAACCCTAAGGGAAATGCTGCCAAAATTTTTATTGAATGGAGGAGAGTTGAATTTAAGCTAGATAATTCATGGAAATGAGTTGGAATCAAGAAAATGAGGTTACATATCAAGAAAAGTTGAAAAGAAACATTTTTCCAAATTTTGGCTATTTTGGTGCAAATCTGGAAAGTGCAAGAAGGAATGTGTTTTTGATGATTTTAATGCTTCCATTAGCTTTAAAATGGGGAATTTTGTAGGGGTAAAGTGAGCCAAGGGATTCGGAAGCATTAAAAACCAATAAAACAAGTTAAAATACTCTAGGGAATCAGAAAGTTCAAGGGAAGTTAATGAAGTTTTAAAGTGGTTTTTGCTTTGATAATGGCTTATGATTAATGGTCATAATGCTTCCCAATTTTCCTCTTGATATAGGAGAGTTAAAAACAAGCTTTACCATACATGAATGTGAGCTTGAATGCAAGAAAATGATGATAGAAGTTGAAAAATCCATGTTGGTGAAAGTGTGTAAAGTGTCTCGGCCTAACTGGAAAAATGGGGAAGATGAATTGTTTTGATGATTTCGATGCTTCTAATGGATTTGTGTAGGGTATAAGTGGCCCCAAGTTTATGGAAGCATTAGAAAATTATAAGTACAAGTTTGGTGTTCTAGGGTTTAAGAAACTCAAGGGAATGGTTAAGGGGGTTTTGCATTGTTTCTTGTATTGGAAATGGCTCATGTTTGATGGCCATTATATTGTCCATTGTGTAGGCAAAGAATTGGTACAAGAGGGTGATTTTCCAGGTGGTCAAGAAAGTTGCAAAGTAAAAAGCAAAGTTAAGAAACAAAGGTAGCAAAGTTTTCTAACTCTATCTAAAACTATTGTGAAATGATCTTAATGATGTGCATGACTTGATTATACTTAATACATTGTTGAAATGTGTTTATGAGTGATGTTATGCTATGGCCATTAGCATTGATATGTGCTTGATACACATTTTACAGTGTTACATATTCCTACTTGAACTTGAAATATGTCATGCAATCTTTCTATGTATGTTAGTAAACTTTGCTATTGGGATTTCCAAAAATCTCACTCTCCCCCGCTAACCAATTTTTAGGTACAAGTTCTTCAAAGGGTAAGGAGAAAACTCATGATGCATGAAGCAAGGAATTTGTCATGATTATGTATATGGAATTATGTTGTAAATGTTATGATATTTTGGGACTTTCATATGTTATGTAAAATGTATTATGGACCTATGTATGTTTGGTTGATATGTGATGGTTAAGGACTCCAAATTGCATGATCAAGCATGATTAAAAGAGGATTAGAAGTTAGGG
>JANTPZ010146983.1:0-10618 GCA_025593235.1 Vachellia pachyceras
TTTGACTTTGTTACTTATTTTATGAAATTAAAGCATGTCATGCAAACTTTTCATGAATGTTAGTAAGCTTTGCTATTGAGATTTCCAAAAATCTCACTTTCCCCTCACTAACCATTTCTAGGTGCAAGTTCATCCAAGGGAAAAGAGAAGGTTATGGAAGCATGAAGTTACATTTATAATGCTTTCTTGGATGATATTTAGGTTATGTATTAATGGGATGTTTTTAGTTTTAAGTTGGCATGTAATATGTGATGTATGTATATGCACATATGGTTGATATATCCTAGTTAAGGAACATCAATTGCATGCTTAAATGTGGTTAAGAAAGAAGTAAAAGCGAGGGCTTTAGTTAGCAAATTTTTGAATTTGGAAAAGTTGCTGAAATGGTAAAGTCAAGTCAAGTAAACCCCTAACTTTGGGCTGACGAGATATAGAGCAAATGAACTCCAATTGATCTGAAATTTTACAGAAAAATATTTGGCATTGCCAGGTTTAAAACAAGCCAAAGAACAATGGATTTGGAGTTTTGTACAGAAAGTTATGATGTTCCAAATATTGAAGAAAATCACTGAAAAACCTGGGAAAATAGGAAAATGACCAAATGAACAGTACTTTTTCACGAATTAAACTGTATCATTTGGGAAAGTAAATGACTCAATGAGTATTTTTCCCTTATAAAGGAACTTACAAGCTTCAAATAGAAACTGGAAGCACTCAATTTCGATTTTTCTACAATTAGTTATGAATTTTCAAATTTGGCCCAAAATGCTGTGAATAGTGACGTGAATAGTAACCTTAAACTTGAAAATTTTATTTTTCACTCTTTGGTTACTCTAAGTCACTAAAGGCCTAAAGATGCTTCCAAATAGATATTTAATGAAGCTAAAGGTAAAGATTAAGGAGTGTCACAATATTCGAGTGTTTAGAAGAAAACTTGAAGTGAAATCATTTGCAATCTCACAATACTCGAGTGTTGAAATCATGATACTTGAGTGTTGTCACTTTTCTGCCATTACTCGAGTGTTTAGATGGAACTGTTGAGTTTTTGAGAAAATGTAGCTCGATACTCGAGTATTCAAAAGTCAATACTCGAGTGTTGTCAACACTTTCACTTAATACTCGAGTGTTGTGCTTGAAGTGTTGTCTTTCATTTGAAAACTTTTGCCCAATACTCGAGTATTGAAAACAAGCACTCGAGTGTTGTCAACACTTCCTCCACAACACGAGTGTTTCACTTCAAATTCAAGTATTTTGACTCAATACTCGAGTTTTCAACCTCAATACTCGAGTGTTGCCAATACTTCCATTTGTAACTCGAGTATTCTGCTTAAAGTGTTGAGTATTCTTTTGAAAAACAAAACCCGATACTTGAGTATTGCAACACAATACTCGAGTGTTGCCAATACTTCAACACCAATACTCGAGTTTCACATGAAAGTATTCTGTCATAACATATTTTAACACCAATACTCTAGTATTCAAAGTGATCACTCGAGTGTTTGTAACACTTCATCTCAGTACTTGAGTTTTCACTTCGAGTGTTTGATTTCAGAAACATTTTCAACCTCCAATACTCGAGTATTGAAATCAAGACCTCGAGTATTGTCAACACTTTCAATAGAAACTCAAGTGTTGCTTGAGTGTTTTGATTTTAAATTTATAAAAAACATTTATACTCGAGTATTAAAACACGGAACTAGAGTATTCATCAATACTTCCATATAAACTTGACAGAACCCTAGTATTTCACTAAGAATACTTAATCATCAACAATTTAAGCTTTATAATCTTTGAAATCATTTTATTATCATCAAAATAAGGTATCAATAGAAACCATTAGAGAGCACAAGGAGGAGAGAAAAGCTTCAAGAATTCACAAGATAAGAAGCTTTACCACCCAAACCTATACATGTTCTTGATCCTTGCAACCTCCTCTACCTTTCTATCGGTTTAGATTTTTTATTTTGGCTCTCTTTTGGCGGCTGGAAAGTTAGGTTTCATGAGAGGGAAAAATGAGAAAGAGTGGGATTTAGAGAAAAAGATTGGTTGCAAATCACTCCTTACATGATAAGGAGTTTATGGGTGTATGAATTATGTTGATTGTTGTTGTATTTGGAATTTTGGAATCTCAAACCCTAAGGGGAGATGCTGTCCAATTTTCTATTTGATGACGAAGAGTTTTTTTAAGCTATATAATCCATGGGAATGAGTTTGGAAACAAGAAAATGAGGTTACATATCAAGAAAAGTTGAAAAGAAGCATTTTTCCAATTTTTGGCAATTTTCGTGCAAATCTGGAAAGTGCAGAAAGGAGTGTGTTTTTGATGATTTTAATGCTTCCATTGGCTTTAAAATGAGAAATTGTGTAGAGGTAAAGTGAGCCAAGGAATTTGGAAGCATTATAAATCCATATGACAAGTTAAAATCCTCTAGGAAACAAGAGAGCTCAAGGGGAACTTTAAGGGAGTTTTACATTGATTTTTATATTGGTAATGGCTTGTGTTTAATGGTCATAATGTTATAAATTGTGTAGGCAAGAGTTTGGTAAGGGATTAATTTTCCAAATGGTCAAGAAAGCATTCAAGCTAAAGGAAAATTAAGAGCTAAAGCTAGCAAGACCATCTAACCCTAATCTAAGTTGTTTTGAAAATAATTGATGAAATATGCATGACTTGTTGAAAATTGATGATGATAAAGGTGTGAATGTGTGCTTTATATGCTATGGCCATTTGCATTTATATGTTACATGTTGCACTTTTATACATTCACACATATGCTTAAAGTTGTCATGCAATTTGTGAAATGTGTTAGATAGTTTTGCTATTGAGATTTCTAAAAATCTCATTATCCCCCCAACCAACCATGTAGGTACAAGTACAAGCAAGGGTAAGAGCAAAGTAAATGGTGATTGAAGATGCCGTGTGAAGATATTGCTTGTGAAATTATATATAATGTTTGGAATTTAAATTTGATTATGTTGTGTAATATGTAAATTAAATTCTTACTTATTTGGTAGCCATGAGGTAGTGAATGTATGCCTTAGATATCCACAAATGCATGGTTAATCATGATCAATATAAGCCCAAAAGATAGCATGTCATATTATGAAGTTAGAAAGTCACAAGTTTGACTAATTAGCAAGTGTGAAGTTGGTCAAACCCCATACTTTGACCTATCGAAATAGAGCAAACAAACTTCAAATGGGACTAATTTTTACAGAAAAATAGTTCATATTACAATATTTAAAATGAGTTAAAAAACACTAGAATTGGAGTTTTGTACGAAGAGTTATGATGTTCTAAATTTAGCGAAAAATCACAGAAAAACCTGGGAAAAAAGAAAAATTGCCAAATGAACAGCACATTTTTAAGTATTAAACTGTATCAATTTGGCAATCTAGTGACCCAATGAGTATTTTTTCCATGTATAGGAACTTATAAGCTTCAAATAGAAATTGGAAATGCCCAATTTAGATTTTTCTAAAATTAGTTATGAATTTTCAAATTTGGCCCAAAAAGTTGTGAATAGCGACATGAATAGTAACCCTAAACTTGAAATTTTATTTTTCACTCCTTGGTTACTCTAAGTTACTAAAGGCCTAAAGGTGCTTCCAAATGGATATAAAATAAAGCTAAAGGCAAGGTTAAGGTTTGTTACAGCTGCTGCTATTGCTACTGTGTCTATCACAGTCTATCTGGCTTACTCTTAATAATCATAAAGCGTTTTAGCAGCGTTAGTACTTCTCGTACTGTTTACTTTCTAATTTCTTTAGAAAATTAACTACAACTTATTTAGTGTTTGCCCAACTCATTCTCATACTAAACTGTCATAAATTATAGCCCCAAAAAACTTTTCTATCATAAATGTACTTTAACTATTCACACCGTATACTTGTATTTACCTCCGGCATTAGAATAACTAGACATGATTTTGCTACTATACCCATCTTATCTATTTATTCTGTAACTCTTTTGAACTTTTGGATGATTCTAATGTATAGAACTTTATCTCTAATAACATGTATTTTGTCCAGTACACGATCAAAACCTAGCTCACTAATAGCTTAGGATGTCTAATAACCTCGAATGTTACTAGATTATCAGAAATTCTTTCCTTAATCTTCTCTCCTATCTTATTTTTCAGAGGTAAAGCTCAGTCTCATCTTATAATCTCTACCTTAAAATAGAATTTGGAGGGATATAATATCTATCTTTGAACTTAATTATTCTCTAAGAGGTTTCGTTGAATTCTTTAGCTTATCCTCGACTTATCTGAGTCTCTTTACTCATAGTGAACTAATCCTCTTTCTGAGCTTCTCTGATCTAATCCTCTATATCACTGGGGATCTGAGCGATTCCACATCTGTCTAGCTGTAACTAACTCAGTATACCCCAATATTTGAGGTCCTATATTAACTTTCGCTCTTTTATCATCATCATAGCTACTTACGCTATCTCTCTGTTTTAAAACATTGGCAGCTACATTCACTTTGCTCAGATGATTCTTTATTCAGTAGTCGTAGTCCTTGAACAATTCTATCCAACATCACTGTCTCAAGTTCAACTCTTTCTAATCTTGTAAATACTTGATACTCTTATGATCATAGTAAAGCTTGATGGTTGTGCATCCATATCTTTAAACCATAAACTATCGCTGCCAACTCTAGAATATTCGTAGAGATGTTCTTGTCATTTCACGGAAAAAGATTGGTTCTTTCTGGTGAGCTTAGTTAGCGCAAGGCAATCTGAGAAAAGTTTTTATATAAAACATCAGTAATAATTTGCTAGGCCCAGAAAGCTCCTGACTTCGGTTACTATCCTAGGCAGATCTTATCTCCGTACTACCTTTGCTCGGCGTAGTCTACTGGGACCCTTTCCTGAGATATCATGTGCTCTATGAATTTCACTTCGCTTACTATACTAGGCCTATTCCATCTTAGTACTACCTTTACTCGGCGTAGTCTACAGCGACTCCTTCCTAAGAGATCACCTATCCTAGGAATTTCACCTTTAATAACTAGAACTTACTGAGCTTATCGTATAAATGCTTTTCTTTCAAAACAGTTAATACAATTCTCAGATGCCTTTCATATTCCTCTAAAGATCTGGAGTACACTATAACATCATCTATAAGACTATGATAAACTGGTCCAAATGTTGCCAAAATACATAATTCATGTAGTCCATGAAAACTGTAGGGGCTTTCGTTAAATCGAAAGCATCACTAGAAATTCATAGTGTCCGTATCTAGTGTGGAGAGCCATCTTAGAAATGGCGTTAGCTCTAATTAGGAGCTAGTGATAGTTTGATCTGAGATCAATCTAAAACTCCTGTCTTTACTTTCATAAAGAGAACTGGGGTTTCTTAGGGTGAAACACTGGATCTAACAAACCCTGGATCAATCTAAAATTAACGTTGGAAGTTATAAGAGTCTTGATAAAGCAAGAAGGAATTTTATTATGCTTTTGCGATTTCTTGCATGGTTGATGATATAAGAATGATGGATATAGCATTGTATCATGTTCAGGAAGTTGAGAACTCAAAGAGCACATTTGGAAGGTTAGTCAAGAGAATTCCAAGTGAAAAGGAAAGCTAAGACAAAGGGGTAGCAAGACTACTAACTACTCTTAAACTTCTTTATGAACTTTTTGTGAATGGTGCATGTTTTTATTATGATTGAACTTGATACTATGTGTATGATATGTGACCTTGATTGATATGGCCATATACAAGATAATATTTCATTTGAATATGTCACATATAATTGATCATACACACATTTTGAAAGCATTTCATGCACATTCACAAGTTTTGTTAGTTTTGCTATTGAGATTTTCATAAATCTCATTACCCCTCAACTAACCATGTAGGTGCAAGCTCAAGTAAGGGTAAGAGTAAAGTTGTTGGTGATTGAAGATGATGTTCTTGCTTGTGGAATTTTGCATGCCAAGATTGTAACTTTATTTTGGATAACGTTGTAGTTATGTAACCATAAACCTCTACGCCGTAAATGTATGTCAATGTATGCCTAAACTAACACTAAGGTGTCAAGTAAGTTAACCATGCATTGAAAAAGTTTTGGTTTTCACCAAAGAAGTTTTGGTAAATTTTTAAATAAATACCAACTTTTTAAGTAAAGGGATTCCAAAACCCTCAAATCTGCCCTATTTTTGAGTAGTGAGAAAAAATAGTAAACGAAATCTGTTTGAGCTAAAATTTTTTAGTTACATACTACACATCCTATGTTTTAAACTGAGCCAAAGTTTGCTAAATTTGGATGTGCAGATAAAGAGTTATGATTTTCCATAGTTAAGGGAAAAATCTTGAAAAAAGAAAAGTGACCATTTGAATAGTACTTTTTCATGGACGGAACCAGTGAGTATTTTTCCCTATAGACCACTTTATAATCTTTAAATAGAAATTGTAACCACTCAATTTCGATTTTTCTAGAATTAGTTATAATTTTTCAAAGTTGGGTCAGAAATCTAAAAATTAACCAAATGAATAGTAACCCATTTTTGAAAATTTCAATTTCTCTTCTTTGGTCAATTTGAGTTATCTAAGGCTCAAAAGTGGTTCATGCGTGATCTATTATAAAGCATATAGAGGGAAATAAGGGGTGTTACATGAGTTATCAATTTATGTGCATTGATGTTATATTATTATGTATTGGTTGCTTGTTATAGTGGCTTCATGTTAAGTGCTATCGGTTGTGAATTGTGCTTAGTGCATTATAAGTTATGCTTGATTGAATTTTGATCATATATGTTCTGGAATGAATAAAGTATAATAGTTGATTGGACCTTACTTACGTTAGATATTAGTTTTGATGATGTCAAATAAGAGCAAAATGTTTTTACAATGCAAAAAGTTTTTCACAATACATATTTTTCAAGCATAATAATTTTACAATGCATATTGGTTAATCTATATTTGCATTATTTTAATTGGAGGATGATGTGGATAAATAACTCTTTTTAAATGTTAAAATGTTTTAAATAGATGTTTTATTGATTAACCATTCATCTCATCTTTATTCGAATGTTCAAAACTGATTCTGGAAGTTAATGCTCGAGCACAAAGTTAAACACTCGAGTATGGTGAGTTTTCGGGGTTTCCTGTTGAGTTTTTGGGTCAACACTCGAGTATCAAGTCATAATACTCGAGCATTGACATCTAGGGAGTTAACACTCGAGAACTAGATCACAATACTCGAGTATTGACCTCTGGGAAGCCAATACTCGAGCACTGGATCCCTAATGCTAGAGCATAAGCTCCTCTGTTTTCTGACAGCTTGACATATGTCTGGTATTTTAACCATATCTTCTAAAATACAACTCCAATTGTTGTGAAACCAATTTCATATGAAACTAGACTCAAAAATAGTTTCATAGACACCAAGAAAAGCATCAAATGATTTAAAATGAAGGAGATACGAATTTCTAAACTTGGTGGTCAAAACTGAACGCTATATCTCTTACCTGTACTTATTTTATCTATCATAACTTTCTTTATATACATTATTTGCGACTGATTCTTGTTTCACATGAAAGTAGACTTTCAGGGCTTTTCATTGATATGTTATATGCAAGGTTTGGAGTTGAAATGAAAGAGTTATGGTTGTTGCAATTTGAGCTACAAGTTGTGCTCGAACATCTGGTTTCTGAATTTGGTTTTCTCCACAAAACATGCCAATGCTCGAGCACTGGCACCTAGTGCTCAAGCACTGAGCTCAAAATTCAGTTTTCCACGTAGTGCTTTCACTCAATGCTCCACCATACGCATCAAGCACAGCCAACACTCGAGCACTACATTTTCAACACTTGAGTGTTGAGACTTTTGATAGTGCTGTCAAGTGACACTTCAAGTGAAAGCTCCCAGCAGAGTCAACACTCGAGCACAGATTTCTAGCACTCGAGTGTTGTGACCTTTCACTTAACACTCGAAGCCAAGACTGCAAGTATTATCTGCCACCACTAATAACACTCGAGTACCAGCTTTCCATCACTCGAGTATCGGGCTGAAAATTTTCACTGTTCATCAATACTTTATCTCAATACTTCCAGTATTCACTTCCAGTATTACCAACACTCGAGTATCATTATTTCATCACTCGAGTATTATGATTTGTCAAAATTATTTTTTATCATTTGCACAGAATACTCGAGTATTCCTAGAAAGTATTATCAACACTCAAGCATTGAGATTTATCACTCGAGTATTTGATTATTTTCAAAACACTTTCACATAACACTCGAGTATTGCATTAAAGCATTGAACTTTTCTTTAAAATATTTTGAGCAAACACTCGAGCATAAAAACCTTATACTCGAGCACTGTTTCTCTCACCACTTTATCTCTGACACACTTCACCTGCACTACACACCTACTCTCTTACTGAATCTTTCCTTATTTGTGTAACAGCTTTTTGAATATCAACTACTCTCATAAATGCTTCATATCTAGACTTATTAACAGGAAATAAGCATCTCTAAACATATATTCGGCATGGGCTCTCAATGGACAAAATCACAAACAACATCTCTCTTCGTGTCAGAGCTATTTAACGCAGAAATTATACAACCTCATCCACTAAAGCAGAAGTGTAACGGAAGCAAAACAATCTCTAACGGATTAATCTTCTTCAACAAAACTTGCTTCTTGTCAGGACTCTAACGGTTATTCTTTCTCTTCTAACAATCAAATTTGTCAGAGTAAACCAAGTTTGAAAAATAGAGCACAAGAGCAAAGCTGAATAGAAAATACAACGCTCCTCTCCAACGGATATATTTTGCCAACATCTATAAATATAAGGAAGCAACAAATAGAAAAAGAGGAGAGATGAAGTAAATGGAGTCACTGAACACAAAAGAGAGAGTGTTGATTCAAGGAAATCACATAACAACTTTAGGACTCAAACACTATAATTCTCCGTGAGCTTCAATGTCAATACAGTCCGCTTCATAGACTGAAGCATTTCCCAAATGTAATCATCCCAACCTTTGTGAGTCACTTAGGATAGACTGAGTGAAATAAAGTGTAACCTTACATATGGTAAATGGGAGTGATTGTAAAGGTTTCTCGAGTACCTACGTTATAAACTTGAGTGGGTTCATAAATGCCTGGAAACATTTATGGGGTTCTCAAGTACCCACCGTGACAAACTTGAAACAGCTTTGCAAGTGTCCGTAGTGAACTTGTGGTTGTGATGGTTTCCAAGTACCTAGTTTAAACTTGAATGTTATAGTGGATTGAAAATCTCAGAGGTGTCTGAGGACTGGATGTAGGTCATAGAGAACCGAACCAGGATAAATTATAGTGTGTTCATCTTTCATTCATTTTCTCAAATTTCTAAGTACTTCGTTATTACCCAATCTGTTTTCATACTCTGTTTTGATCAACTTGATTTGAATGTTTTGATTAACTAAGTTTTAATTGAAAAGATTTTTAAAACACCCAATTCACCCCCCTCTTGTGTGCAGCCATCCTAACATTTGGTATCAGAGCGGGTCTCTTGTTTAAAGGACTTAACCATCTCAAGAGTGATCCATGGCTGAAATTGAGTTGTATGGTTTTTCAAATGATTTTGATAAACTATTCTATGTTTTAAAAGATGTTGATTTTTTAGTTTTTGAAAGCTAAAATTTGTTTTACTTAAACTAATTTTAAAAATGATTTTCAATCAAAGCAGGGAAAGAATTGGTCAGAATATGAAGATAAATTGATTTCCCTCAGAACTTGAGCAATAAAACTTTTGCATCAAAGACATTTGGTATTCTCTTGATAATACTCATATTTCTAACAAATGTCTTGAAGTTGCAAGTGTTGATAGTTTATAAGCTATATACATCAATCGTTGATTAATCAAACTGGAAGTTGTAAACGTAGAAGGATCAATCACAAAACACTTCTATGAGTTAGCCAGCACAAAAGAACAAGAGGAGAGTAGATTCCAAAGAGGCTTTTTGTGACACTTCTTAATCTTTACCTTTAGCTTCATTAATTATCTATTTGGAAGCACCTTTAGGCCTTTAGTGACTTAGAGTAACCAAAGAGTGAAAAATAAAATTTTCAAGTTTAAGGTTACTATTCATGTCACTATTCACATATTTTTGGGCCAAATTTGAAAATTCATAACTAATTGTAGAAAAATCGAAATTGAGTGCTTCCAGTTTATATTTGAAGCTTGTAAGTTCCTTTATAAGGGAAAAATACGCATTGAGTCATTTACTTTTCCAAATGATACAGTTTAATTCGTTAAAAAGTACTGTTCATTTGGTAATTTTTCTATTTTCCCAGGTTTTTCAGTGATTTTCTTCAATATTTGGAACATCATAACTTTCTGTAAAAAACTCCAAATCCACTGTTCTTTAGCTTGTTCTAAACCTTACAATGCCAACTATGTTTCTGTAGAATGTTAACTCAATTGGAGTTCATTTACCCTGTTTTGGAACAGCCCAAAGTTAGGGGTTTGACCAACTTCACTTTGATAAAAAGTCAAACTTCTCATTTTCAAACTTCATCTTTTTGAAACCCTAACTCCTAATTCTTTTTGAACCATATTTGATCATTCATTTAGGAGTTCTTAGCTATCATATAACATCCATACATGCATGGGCT
>JANTPZ010146988.1:0-11329 GCA_025593235.1 Vachellia pachyceras
CCAGCTCCAACGACTGGAGTATTGCCAGCCCCACCCATTCGTGCACAAATTCCCCCTCCGAATGGCATACAGCCATTGTTTGTGCCTGCGCCAGTTGCACCTCCCATGCCATTTCCTGCACCAGTTCCTATCCCACCGGGTTCTACTGGATGGACAGGAGCTCCTCCAAGGCATCCTCCTCCCCGAATTCCTGTTCCTGGCACTGGAGTCTTCCTTCCTCCACCAGGCTCGGGCAGTTCGTCTCAAGCATTATTGGCCCCCTTGACTGAGATGAACTCTGGTGTAGAGAATGCAACCCTACCAGAAAATGAAAACGGGAAGTCTAATCATAACAATGTGAGTGCGTCCCCAGCAGCAACAGCGGATGGACAGATGCAAAGACAAGAATGCAATGAAAATGGAACGGTGGGTGAAACTGAAGGTGGGCAGGTTGTTGAGAAAGAGCAGGAAAGCAATGACAAAGTTGTGGTAAGCCGTTAGTCTGGACCGGGTTAGAGGCAAACGGGGAGGGAGGGAGGAGAGAGATAGGAAGGAAAAGCTTATCAAAGAAAGGGGTAGGCTGCGAACTTACTACGAGTCTAAGGCAAATGTAAAGAGCGGCAACATTCAAGGTATCATCACCATACGGCAGAGGAGAACAGGGCAAGGAGGAAGAACATTTTGGTTCTCTTCCCAATCCTTGTATGCTCCCGTGCTTTTTTGTTGTCTTGTTATATCAACTCTAACAGCAAGGGAAACCCAATTCTTAATTCTCATTTTTACTTTTTCGACGTTTAAAATTTTCTCAGGCATTTTTGCATTTAATTTCGTTCGCCCCATTACATTCTCTTCAACCTGTAGGTATTTGTAGCTTAACTCTTGCTTTTTTTTGGATGAAGATTTGTGGTTTTACTCTGTGATTGTGACGAAGTCCAGTTTCAGGACGATTTTATGGACAGTCTTGCTCTGTAAGATGTCCAGATGCTGATATTTTCTCTAATGATTTAATTGGTTAGTAGAGAATTTCGTAGTGCATCTAATGATAAAAGTTTAAACATTTTGGTGGGTAAATCTAAAAAAGAATTTACCCAAATGTTATTGGAAAACCTATGCCTTGGAAAACCGTTCAGCCAATTAGCTTCTTGATCTGAATTCCTTGTGCTTGGAAAATCTAAAATTTGCAACCAATCTCTCAGGACTTTAATGTCATTACCTGAAGTATTACTATCAGAAAATAGGATCCTTCCCTTGCCTTAGCTATATTTTGGAGGAAAAAAAGGTTATTATGTATCAGACTATAGGGTAAAAAAATTTTAATTCCAGATTTTTTTTGAATTTAATTTCTTGTATTATTATTTTTCTTAATTTTGTAGTAGAATATTTCTTAATTTAACCTCTCATGAAGGTATCTCTTAAACATGGTTTTTAGATATAAACAAGTAAAAAACACTAATGCCTCGTTTAGTACGCAGAATTCATTTTGATGGATATGGATATAAAAATGAATATGGATGTGGAAATGGAAATGGAAATGAGGTTTAAAAGTATGTTTGGTATGTCATGGAAATGAGGTATGATTTTTAGATGAAAAGACCTAAAAGCTCTTCTAAATTAAAAAAATCCTTTTTTTTAACTTTTAAAACTATCTAAATCAAATTAAAAAATTTTTAGAGAATTTTTTAGATAGAATTATCAACATGGAATTGGAAATCCAAACTTTTCATGTGGAAATGAAAATCCATGAGTTTGATGGAATTGGCTTCCATGTGGAAGCCAATTCCATCATACCAAACATGCATGGATATGGAAATCAATTCCATTTCCATATTCATGCCTCCAAATTCCATCAAAGTAAAAAACACCAATGTGTCTTTTTTTACGCAGAATTTATTTTGATGGATATGGATATGGAAATGGATGTGGAAATGGAAATGGAAATGAGGTTTAAAAGTATGTTCGGTATGTCATGGAAATGATGTATGATTTTTGGATGAAAAGACCTAAAAGTCCTTCTAAATTAAAAACTCGTTTTTTTTAACTTTTAAACTGAAGCTTCTTCGCCAAAGTTCCACCGTCAGCCTCCACCTTCAGCCTCGTGGAAAATGGTCACCGTCGGGAGGAAAGAAATCACCAGATGTTCTCGGACGCTCCAGCTTCAATCTCCAGCTATGGCGATACTTTTGTTTTTGTCAACCTATCTCTCCCCCACCGGAGTCTTGCAACCTCCAGGAAAACTACTCACCGGAGATGACGACGTATACTCACCGGAGTCTTGCAACCTATACTCTGTTCTTTGCTTCTTCAGTAACTCCTCCCGCTTTTCTCATCTCTCACTTTACACTGTCCCCAAAAAAGGTTTGTTCCTCTCTTTCACACCCTTTGTGCTTCAGCCTTCTAAATTACTGTCTCAAAAATTATCTTCTTAAGATCTTCCCATCTCAATTTAAATCCACATTCTGTTTCTAGAGTCCATTCGTCTTTGAAAGTTTGCGTCTCGGATTTGGAATGAGATTTGGTTTTGCACCTAATGTCGGAGATTTTTTCCGATTTAGAGATTGGCGAAGGTTCTAATAATGGCCGCCGAGGGAAAAGAGAAGGCGGTGATGAAGAAGTTGCAGAAGACTTTATGCTGCTTATGCTGCTCATCTGAAGTGCCTCTGCTAGGTCGACGTCATCGTGGTCGGAGGTCGCTGGAGGTCGTGGTTGAAGATGAAGCTGTGTCGTTGGAGGCCGCTGGACGTCACCGTCGTCGTTGGGCAAATGTGGAATTCTTCACATGGAATTGCAAATCTTACCTTTTGGGATGGAATTGAAAAAGGGGGGTTTTGGTGGATATGGAAATGGAATTGGCCATCCAACCAAACATGTATATATGATGGAATTGGGTTCCAATTCCATTTCCATGGACCCAATTCCATCATACCAAACGGGCCCTAAGGTTATGAACTCTGTTTCAAGAATTGAATATTAAAAAAAACACCATTTTTAGGCAAAATTTGGGTATTTGGGAAGTTCGTTTGGAGAAATGAATTTACAGATTTCGAGGTATTTTGAGGATTTCAATATGATTTTATAGATTTCGAAATGATTTTAATGAATTTCAAGATGGTTTTTACAGATTTCGAGATGGTTTTATCTCGATTTATATATACCGTTTAGGAAATAATGTTCCGCACTTTGACTATTATAGGGCAAGTAAGCAAAGAGTGGGTCCCCCATAAACTTTTTATATTTTGGCCCAAGTCCCTCGCAGTCATGGCCTCGTAGGCACACTGAACTTTTTTTTTTACCCGTCCGGTCTTTGGAACTTCACCCCAACTAATCTGGACTCAACCCGCGCCGTGCATCCGGAAAAGGTGGGAAGGTCTCCCAACGGTGACTGCTGTATTCATAATGCTCGAACTCGAGACCTTATTTAAACTGGAATCAGCCGCCTACCACTTGATTCAACCAACGTACATCTCACTAAACTTGATAAAAGTTTGTATTGTATTGTGCAAGTGGGCCCGCTCCCACGTTTTCATCTGAGTGTACGAGAATTAGAGCCTAGATATATCCGGTTAATTGCATTATGGATATTTTTCATTGTTTCAATGTTTTTTAGGTGAAATGTTTTAATGTTTTATGTTACACAGTTTAGTCATTTAAAAGATTTTCTTTAAAGCCTATAAATATTTTCAGTTTTTGATCAATCCGGTTTTGAGGATACCCCTGTTAGACTTTGGACCTGTTTAGGAAAACAGTGAGAAAAGTATTTTTACTATTTATAAGATAAATATATGAAAAAATTATTTCGCTTTACAAAAAATAATATTTAATATACTTATAAGATGTTTAGAAACTTTTCAAAATAACACCTTTGAGGTTCACAAGGACAGGGTCAGGGTTGGATTTTAGAGCAAAGCCTATTATTTTGTTTTGGTTTTATTATTGATATTGATGCGATGTAAGTTAAAATTATAAAACTGACCATAACTTGGGGAAGATGCCACGTTGATGTCTCATGTTAAATTTTTTTTATGTTTTTTCTAAATATATAATACATTTATTTTATAATATAAAAATCAGTTAACTTTTTAATAAATGAAAAAATTTAAATAAATTACTTAATTAAAATATATTTAAAAAATTTATATGTATTATTAGTTTGTATGTTAGTTTATAAATCAAGTAAATTAATTTTTAAGCCCTTCCACTTTTATATTTATCAATGATTACTGATATAAATAGTATAAAATATTTTTCATACCTTTCTATAACGTAAAATTATCTACTTTATACGGGAAATTAATTGATAAATTATTCTTCTTCCTTCACACTCCTTCTTAATTTATTTTTTTACCTTCTCTCTTAATCTAATTAAAATAATATTTTTTGAGAGTATTTTTAGAAAAACACAAACTATACTCAATTATTAATTCCTTAAATTTTACAAAACGTTTCATAAACATTTGTAAGAAATACCATGTGCTATATGTTAATTGTAGTTCTAAACTTCTAATAATTTTAAAATAATCTGAATATATGTGAGCATAAAGAATAATCCAACAGCTCCAAATATTTTAATAAAAGGATGCAGATTGATCATTTTTGTTAAATACATCCATATATGTTTTTGGATTTATACAAAATATATTCATAAAGCAAAGGGTAAGGAACCCGTAACCCGCACAGCCCGTCCGGACTCGCGAAAAATTTTTTGGATTGGGCCCGCCCAATGGTGGCCCGTTACGGGCAGGTAAAAAACACGCCATATAATAATTCACGGGCAAGCTAAGGACATACCAACAGGTTGCCCGTACCCGCCCGTATATAATTTTTTTTAAAAAAAATCAAGGAGCATTATGATCAGCCCCAAACCAAATGGCCCAAAGTTTGGGGCCCAAATTGCCTTCTTCCGTGACAAATCCCAGCTTGCCACTTAGGACTGAGCAAAATACCTAGTCTCCATTTGTCCATCTCTGTTACTCCGTCATTTGCTTACCCTAGCCTCCATTATGTCTTCTTTCTCTTCCGTTGCCTTCTTTTTCTTTCGACCGCGTCTTCGACTCCTTCTTCCGTTCTGTCTTCTGAGTGGTACTACAGCACCACCGCCACGGCTCTGATCTTCTTCACTTGCGGCTAAGACCGATTTCATCTTCGCATCCACTATCCGTCGCTTTGGTCTTCTTCTTTGCTTTCACCGTAACTGCTTGGAGGAGGAGAACGGTGACAGCGTTGATTGGCTGAGCAGATCCAACAAGAAGCTCAAGATCTGCCTTAATTCCAAAGATCGGGACTTCCAGTGGCACATAAGCACTGTGCAGACGTGGGTGAGCTCTACAATCGCTGATGAGAACACCTGCATTGAACGATGGATTCAACGGAAGGGCTTTGAACGGAATGATTTCTATTTTGTTCACTACTCAAGTACTATTAATGCTCTTTCTCTCATCAATCGCCAATGGAGTCGACAGAATTGCATATACAATCGCCGATAAGAACCACGATGCTTCGTGTTGCTCATGCTCAGGTTCTATTAATGCTCTTTCTCTCATCAATCACTACACATCTAAACATTGATCTTGAAAAAAAATTGTTGATGATCTATGTGCGTGCGTGCGTGAGGACTCGTTTGTGGATTGAATATGAAGTTCTATGTGTGGATCGATCTATGAATGTTGAGAATGTTAAAGATGAAGATCTGTGAGATGATTTCTTTGTTTTTGCAAAACGATCCCTGAAAGCTCAGTGCCTCAGTTACACGTTATAGCAAAAGAATTCAGGATCTGATGCTTTTTATTTCCCTTTTGAGTAAATTGGTTTAACTGAAATTACAGTTTTGCCAAATTTTGATCATGTTGAATGAAGAACCCTCTCATGGTGCGGCATTGACCTGCCATAGATGTGTGTAGGTTATCTATATTACACGGGCTGCCCATTACCCGCATAAACCTGCCCGTTTATTGTTAGCCCATTTAGGAGGACTTAAATGGGTTAAGGCACAGGTACGGGCTAGCCCGTACCCGTGAAGATTTAAACGGGCGAGTAACAGGCAGGGGCACAGGCTATCCAACCCGCCGTTGCTCTGCCCTAGGTACTTCAAAGATATTTTTATTTCTGCATTGAAAAAGTTGGAGCACATGTTGTGAAATGACAAACAGATCCATGGTTTTATTCTGTTGTTTCTTTCTTTTCCTCTCTCCCTATAAACGGTCAATCCACCGACTTCTTCTTTATATTATTATCTTATTACTTTTTAATTAAGATTAATTAATCCTCACTTTACTCTCCTAGTCCACTCTACTATATTTAGAAAATAAAAATGTTTTTTTCATGATATTAAACAAGGGATAATTAATATGTAAGTCCTTACAATTCTAAGCGATTTTTAATTGGATCTAAGTAATTTTTTTTCGAGCTCTTATAGTTCTACATGTTGAAAATCACATCCATGCAATTCTTTTTTCATTTACCGTGTCATTATAGTTTTATCTAATTCTTAATTAAATTCTTGCAATTGTTTTCGTTGTCTTTGGTTTTATCATTCACCTGACGTTGACCCTACATGAACATGATACAAAAATCAAGTGGGAAGAATTTGATAAAAATAAGCCAGCATATGAAAAAGGAACTTTGCGCACATGCGGTAATACAATTTGTTTTTCAAAGCTGATTTTTGTAGTTTAAAAAAACATACAATGGGAATTTTATCAAAATTTATATAAGATGTACTTCTCAAACTCTACTATATTAAAATTACAGTAAAAACTACTTTTACATACAATCTGATTTATAATTCATAAAATAAATACGTCAATTTATTTTCTTTCGATTTACACTAGGATTCTAATTTCCTAATGATGCGCCTTTGTCAAAAAGAGTCTTAGTGGGGTGACACGAGTGGACATCGTCGTCGGTATCCCATGTCTCTGCTCTGCCTCTGCCCCTGGTTTTCTTCCTCCTTCACAGAATCCGCCATTTCAGCACCAAAATTTGTGCCCTCTTCTCTAGAAGTACTCTCTTGCCCCTCCATGCATTCAATATTTTCATCCTCACAGATCAAAACCTCCGTAGAAAAAAAACGTTTCTTTTTTGGAGGGCCTGTACGATGCAAAAAAAAAAAAAAAACTAGCGACCACAATAAGCAGAAAAACAAATGTCTCAGACGGTGGAATCTGGAAGAAAACCATCAACTCCTATCTAACCCACCCCCATTGAAGCTTTCACCTTTTTGTCCCCTTTTTTCTTTACCAAACCCTCTGGGATTTCTCAACGCTTTTCTTTATAAATATCTACCCTGCATCTACTCTTCTCATCACCCAAAGCTTCTCTCGTATCACTAGCATTAACCTATTATTCACCAAAACTTGTGTTGTTCAAGAGGATGTCGAGGGCTAACGTGTCTGCTAATTCTCCTCTTGAGAGAACCAGCTTGGCTTCGCTTGATCAAAAGCTTGCCATGGCAAAGCGCTGTTCTCACGGTAACTATCTTTACTTTTCTTTCCATACGCGTCATTTAACTTCTCTTCTTTCATTCATCATATATCTTTTTCAGCTTTGTCCAATCTGATAGAGAAGAACCAGGTTAGCAGAACCTAGAAAATCACGTTGTAACCTTAGTCAGTTAGAATGAATATGTTTCCTTACACTTCTCTTCAGAATCAGAAGCCAGTGAATTTTTGATTTATCTATCCTCCATCGATCCTTAGCTTTTTTCTGCTGAAATAATTATGATCTTTTGTAGAAACTCAAACGCAGATATTTCATGGAAAACGATCTTGATGTTTTCTCTGTTATCTAAATGTGTTTTAAACAGAGGGTGTGATGGCTGGAGCCAAGGCAGCTGTGTATGCAACTGTTGCAACTGCCATCCCAACTGTAAGCAATTTTCTGCTACTTCACCTTCTCTTGAATCAATCTGATAATATATATATATCCTAATCTAAATATTTATGTTTGATATATGTGTGTGTGTGTGTGTGTGTGTGCAGCTGGCTAGTGTAAGGATGTTGCCCTGGGCTAGAGCCAATCTGAATCCCACTGCCCAAGCTCTAATAATCTCGACAGGTAACCATCCCATTAATTACTATATATACTCTCATTATAATTATATACTTTTTCCTCATCTAACTAACTATATATATTGTGGGTTTGATTATTTTCGCAGCTGCTGGAGCTGCGTATTTCATAGTTGCAGACAAGACCGTTTTGAAAACTGCAAGAAAAAACTCCTTCAAGCAACCTTCCAACTTGGAAGCATGATGGATTCAAGTGGGTGGCTTGGAATATTTTGAATCTGGTTCTTGCGGATCTGCATTGGGCTATACTATTAGAGAAATATCCAGATGTAAATCCCGTCATTAACGATATGTGAATCTGGTTGTGGTGGGACCAATGATATTATATATATATTATATGTAACACCGGCAGATGTACCTCATCAGCTTTTATGAATGAATTCAAATAACTTCATTTTCCTATCTGCAAATGTCAATCCATTAAAGAGACCAAGTAAGGTTAAAAAATGATAATTGCATCAGCAACACTTGCAGCTTACATCTTAATAAGGTTCTCATTCCATCTTAAACATAAGATCTAGTTAGTTGAATACAGGTTTTATATTCAAAAAAACCGGACGAGGAAATTGTCGATAACGTGTCCGCCCGAATATATTTACAACAGAACGTAAGACCCAAGTGATGAACCCTGTTTCAATGTTGAGAACTGAATATTCAAAAATCCAAAAGGAAAGGCTATCTTTTGGAGGAAAAAATGGCCACAACATGTGGATTCTCTCAGTATTATTAAAGTGAGAAGCCAGGCATACTTTAGAGATCACAAAGAAAAATACGAGAATATAAGAGTAGTGGACTTTCTGAGGTTTTTATTTGATTTCTATTTAGTTAATTATCATGTGCGGAATATTCTTCCTGTCTGTCTGTTGAAAACGGGTGATCCAGATTCCTTCTTATCGAACCAAGGGTCAAGATGCAATTAAGCAGTAATATGCCAATGTGGGATTGGACCATTCTACGCCACATCCCTCGTAGACTCACCGAGTTCATGAACCTATATGTCATATGCAGTCAGAATATTCTGGTCGGTGATCTATATGTGATCTGCAAGTGTGAAAGTTCCTACGTTCTCACTTGAGACCATGGCGAGAGGTATAAATAACAACTGGAGCCCACGTGTGGACTAATTTGGGAACGCGGTGGAGAAGTATTTTTACACAAGTCGAGGTAAATATGTGGAAGGGATTATCTTGTTTTACGAAAAAACACTGTTGAACGTACTTTTGGCATTTCTTAACTCTTTGCCAAACAAACCCATTGAAGTTCTAAATTGGGTTTTGGATATTTTTCACAATTTAATACCAGTATTACATAGTCGAGCCATTTAAAATATTTTTTTCTTTTAGAGCTAGTGTTTACGGATAACTATGTCCTTTAATTTAAGAAATTTCGTATCTCTATATAGACAAAAGGAACACAGTACACGGGAGAGGGATCTTTTTGGAGGGGCTAAGGTTTTATGTTCACAAGTTTGCCCCACTCCTTCACATGAATTCCAATCTGGAGGTCCAAATTAAGGACTTTGATTCCAAAGTATAACTTTTTGGACAGACAAAGCCACTAGGTTCACATGTTCATTCTCTTCACTGTCGGTTTGCCGCGTTGCACCTAATCTAAGAAAAAAAATCATGCAAAATGCAGGAAGGAGTATAATGAATATAAATCTTTGGGAGAAGAACCACACTGATCACAACATTTTGAAAGAATCATACCCCAAAATCTAATTGTTAGAGTTGGAGAACCCAAAACCTTATAAACACCACTCTTCGATAGGTTAGAGATAATCCTTTCCTATCTGTTATCTCATACGAGGCCTTATTTAAAAGATAACTTTCACTCATGGCAGAGAGAGAGTGTGGGGAGATGAAAAGTAAAGCAACAAGAGGGAGTTTGCTTAGCTTACATGCAGTTAGTTGTGTGTGTGTGTGAAGTACGATATGAAGATGTGGCAGGCCATGATACAGGTGAAGAATCTTAAGGAGCGTTATCCTGCGATCAATATATGAACAGATGTCATAGTGTTATAATTCATACGAGTTTTGTTCATGTCACTCTAGAATTTCGACGCATGCAGTAAAAAGAAACAAAAAGATTGCTAGCTAATGGGTGTTGAATCTTCGAATGGAATTTCAATTATTGCCATAAAGTGATCCCCAAACAAAAGCAGAAGAAAAACAACAACACAAGTTGGGATGTAAAAATATGCATGAGAACTAAACGAGGATCGAATTGATTCCCCCATCATCATATTTTTTTCCACCTTCAAGTCTCAAACTTTAACCGGAAATAATACTCCATCTAGTGAAGGTTTATTTGCCTTCTTATTGGTTTGGATCCAGATGAGCTTCTTCTATTATTATTATAACCTAACAACTCATGTGGGGTTCATCAGGAGATTTTTGATATTGTCTTCAAGTCATTCACCGCGTCTCATCCTCTGGATATGTTCTCCTCTCTGCAATAATGCATGGGAATCACGTAAAGAAAGGCACTATAGTTTCCCACCTCATACAACCAGCCCACTTTCAATCCCACCATTTCTAACAAGTATCTATCTCTCAGATATTTCTGCTTCTGGAACCTCATTTCCAGAACACTTGCTCTACATGGCCAGGGAACAGAAAGAGACATCCATGTCCCAAGTCTCAACTACAAACACTCTATAAAGCCTCCCAACTCCATTAGCAGATTTTACACAGCAACTTGTATCAGCCTTCTCTCATCAAAACATCGCTTTTCTGCTACTACTGTTGTTATTCATCATTATTCTCAAGGTAAACATAGAGGTGTTAATTATATGCAACCTTTGTTCAATCATGTGGGAATTACTGTGCCTACTTGAGCTTCTATATATATATATATCCCTATTGATGTAGAGATATTGACAGAGATGAGCTATACGGGACGTGATTGGCTGTGTGGTGCTTGCCAGCATGTTAATTTTAGGAAGAGAGATGCATGCCAGCGTTGTGGGTACCCTAAGTTTGGAGGCACTGAGTCGTCTTCAACCTGTGGAAGCAATAGGAACAGTAATGAAGCATTGCCAGGTGACTGGTTTTGCAGTGCTGAGAACTGTGGAGCTCACAACTATGCAAGCCGATCAAGATGCTATAGATGTGCTGCTCTCAAAGATGACAATATTGCTGGCTCTGATCACAGTTATGGACTTACTGGTAGCTGCAACATGCCCCCTCCAGGTTGGAAGCCTGGTGATTGGATGTGCTCTAGGTCAGTTCACATTTTCTCCAAGTTTTTTTTATATAACTACTTGATTGAATCATATTCGAGCATTA